>JBBPCX010069283.1:0-11485 GCA_037974365.1 Hydrocynus forskahlii
TGAAATCAGAGTTTACTGATACACTCTGAGTTCTGAGGGTAAACACCGGTTCTAGATTGTTTTACACCATTTATATTTACTGAAATCAGAGTTTACTGATACACCCTGAGTTCTCTATATGTGAAATGAAACCAGTCTGACTCCTGTTAACTGGTTGTTGGTGATGCAGAGTCAAATTCTAGTCTGTCCTTAAACTTTAAATGCACTCGTTACTGTTTCAGCACTTAATAGCTTGATAAATATCTAACACTCGTCTGGTGATCCACATTATAATTATAATTATATTAGGTGGCTTTTTGTAGGTTGGTAGTGATGAATAAAACATGACATTTTCTGGCCAATAAAGGTACTCAAATGGTGATCATACTGTAAATGTATTTGTTAGTGAAGAGGATTGAGTGTAGTTTTAGTAAATATTAAGTGAGTAACATGCAAATGTGGAAAATCTTGGTATTGTATGTATATTAAAGCTATTCAGAAGAGTAGTATTAGACTTGATATGTCCACATAGGTGGCCCCTTGCTCTGATCTGAGATGAGAAACAAGGTTGTGATAGGCACTTTATTTCAACACAGTGATAAGGGTTTAGCCCTTCAGCCTCTTCTCTCATTTACTTTCATGAAAACCTTTCTCAGAACTAATCAGAACTAGGCATGTGGGTGCACTTTATTAGAGAGAAAATGAGTGGGCGGGGATTGCAGATAATGCGATTCACGCACCCAACTCGCTCAACTCAAATAACTGTGTTTTATTCTGAATGCATTCCTTGTTGATTCAAGGGGTTCTGATTTTTGGGCCTTATTTTGCTAGAGGCTGATGTGGCAGGTGCTTCATTTCTTTTTGAGACCTTTTATTCATCTTTTCACCACCTCAGAAGTACTTATCTAGATCAGTAAAATTGTGTAAATCTGTTCGTTTGAAGTCGAGTTCCACTGAATACTCTATAATTAGAAATTGAAATGTGATTTGTCATTTGGAGTTTTTGATGTGAAATAGGTTATTACAGAGAAATTTCCTTTTGAAGTCTAGGAGTTCAGTTTTTTGGGGCTTATTTTGCTAGAGAACTAATGTGGCATGTACTTAATTAGCTTTAGTTATTATTATTCTTCTTAGAGCTGGAATGTGGTGCCGTTTCCTGACCGAGTCCATATTGAAGTTTGGCAAAATTCCAATGCTGAAATGTTCTTTAATATCTGGTGTATTGCACATATATTCAGATTTTTGATCAGTTTATCAGGGGCAGAGAATTCATCATTCAAAATTCGGTTAAACATGGCTAAGGAGGCCGAAAAGCGACAAATCATTCTTGCAGAGCTAAACACACAACAGACTTATAAACAGACTTCAAGACACTAAAACTCAAGATTCAAGATTCTTTATTTGTCACATGCATAGTTATACAAGTACAACACGTAGTGAAATGTATATATCCTGATGAATGTAAATATCCTGAACCACTCCTTTTATAACTGTGCAAACATTATAAAATAAGTACCACTTTAAAAGTAAAACAGCTTAAGCAAGGAACACAAGTTAAAGGTAAAATATGAAAGCTAAGTCTGGCTTTATAGTTACCATACAATCACACTTCACATTTTCTCATGGAAATGCATTTATATTTTCACCATCTCAAAAATGCTCATCTAGAAGATCAGTCTAAGATAGAAGATCAGTCCTTTTTAGCCCTGATGTCTGAAATAGCTCTAGCATTGTTTACTTGTCCTAAACAACATTAATCAGTTTGCACCGCCTCAATGACGATCTGGACATGATTTGAGGGAGTTTTGGCAGTGGATTTAAAGAAACAGGCTGAATGTTATTTTGCAATGTTAGCCTCGCAGCTTCAGCATTAAACTAACATTTGGACCCCAAACATTCCTTGATTGATTGCCCACGGTAGAAATTGTGTAAGTGTGTTTGCTTGAAGGAAAACTCCATTGAATATTCATTATTTGTATGTAAGTCATTGAAATATAATTTAGGATTTGGCATGTTTGATGTGAAATGGTTCATTTTAGAGAATTTTTTACATTGCTAGTGATTGGCACCAGGCATTTTAATGTGTACAGCAGAAATTTAGCTGTTTAGTTCAACCACATCAGAAACTTTGTGCCTCCTTAATGAGAAGCTGTATGTGGTTTGAACCCGATAAGAGATTTGAGGGTGCACTTACAGAAACAAGGTGAGTATTCACTGTTTGTTTGCTATATTAGCCTTGTAGGCCTGGCACTAAAGTTAAATTTTTACTCCAAACATGCCTGGGTCAGTTGTCTATCTGGGGTAACAGGAAAGTTGTTTAAAAGGGTTGTTTTAAAAAGTTGTTTGTTTTAAGGGGAATCTATTGAATAGTCACAATTTGGGTCAATCAGAAATGTAATTTGATGAGAAACTTTTGTGAAACCTACCTAACCATCTTTATAATGGTAGTGTTAGGAACCAAGAGTTTTAATGATTACAGTACAAATATTGCTATTTGATCTTATTATCCAAGACAACCTCTAAGCTATTTACTCTCTAGTAATGTTTTATGTGTAGTGTTGATTATGGTTAAACAATAGTCAATCTGTTGGGTTTTTTCTTGCCAACAAATAAAATTTATTTAAAAATAAATTTTAGACCATAAACACATACATTTCATGTAATAATGTACTGTAAGGTACATTATTAAATGATTTAAATGATTTTTAGAAGGTTTTGAAGTTTTAAAAAGGTTTCCTTTCACACCACTGTAAAAAAATCTGACTTAGTAACTTTCCTGAAGATTTAGGAAAAGTCTTGAAAGGTTGAATTCCTTGATTAAGTTTTAAAACACATTGTATGTGGCAGGTACATCTCCAGATGATCCAGTTGTCCATGATGAGCCTTTTTCATTGAGAGCTCTTTCCTGGAGAATTGATCACTCACTTTCTGCTCCAGGTGTTTTGAGAGATACCGATGCTGGCTTATTTTCTGGGAAAGTCAGAGATAACTCTTTTTATGGTGCAGAGTTAAAGGGCACAAGTCAATATTCAATTTTCTCACGTACAGGGAAAAATCTGTTTATGTTGGGCAAAGGATTGATGTTTGTATTCTGGCAGAAGGGCACTGGGCAGCGAAATGTGATTTGAAACATGAAGAGTGTTTCTCTGAACCAACTTTCAGAAAGTGTTCAGAAAAACTCGGACATTCTTCACCGTTTTGACATTAGTAAGATTTCATTGCCAGTTTAATCACCTGAGGCCATTCAGATTAGACCGTTTACATTTATATAATATATTATGACTTGAGTGAAGTTAGTGAATAGTTAGTGAATATTGCAGAAATATCCACATTATTGTTCTTCTTAAATATTATTAAATAAATATTATTGTTGTTGTTGTTATTGTTAGCTGGAATTTGGCTTCTTCTGGTCCCAACCTATCCAAACGTTGATCAAGGGCAGAGTATTGATCGTTTTACAATTTGATTTTTGTGGTCGAGTCACCTCTGTAATGTATGGGGAGAGAGAGAGCGAAGGGGTGAGCCGCCTTAAGGGTGTGTAGCGGAGAGAGAGTCTATGACATCATGGCCATAGTGGCTGGAAACGACAAAACACAGAGAAATAAATCAGTCTTAAGGATCCATCAGCCTCATAAACAGACTTCAAGACACTGAAGCTCAGGTCAGTTCTAATAAAAAGATGCCTGCGATTGTTTGTTGGTGTAAATAAAAATACCCAGCCCATGAGTAATCAGCTTTGCATGCTTTTCACACCTGTTTTTGGGTGAGAGTGATTTGCTCCACCCATTAATGTCTTGGTAAGGGACAGTGAGTTAAAGCACCCCTCTGTGGTTCAGCAGTAAAACACGACTTAGAAGAGACACGACTTCGATACCCTGCAACTTTTTTTGTGTCTCCAAACACTGTTTTTATAGCAACCACGCAACCACATTGTGTCACGCCCCCAACGGAGTCTCTCGCCAGAATATTAGGGGAGTTACGGCTCTGGACTATCAGGTGACGTCTGAGAGGACTGCATGAATGGTGGTTTGGCATCTAGCCAATCCAGGTGTGTTTAATGGGGCTTAATAGCTGATTACAGGGTTGATAGGTGCCAAATGACAAATCCACCTGTGTTGTGCGTAAAGCTTAAGCGTATTGTTTAGTCTGCGTCGTGTGATTGGTTGTGTGTGTGTGGGGATGGGTTTATCGATCCCCAGAATCGGTGCGTGTTCACCCAACTCAACTGTGGAAGGACTGCAGGGAACAGTTGGCACAGTACAGCTGGGTTCCAACGGAAGGTTGGAACTGTGGTGCGAGATTCAAACGGACATTGTGTGTGAAACCTGTCTCGTCTATCTTTGCAGGTTTAACTTCGGAATGTGACGCAGCCAAGGAAACTCCACACAGGGTGGAGCTCGCAGCATTAGCGCCTAAAGAGACTGTAAAGAAGGAGAAGGGGTCGATTTCCCTCTTCCAAGTTTTTGTTTAGTTTAAGCTTTGGGAAAAGCTCCCTCCTTGTTTTGAATCACAGTTTTGCAATTAAAGCAAGTATTCACTCCGAATTGTTTCCTGCCAGTGTGTGTCCTTCCATAGACCAGCCGTGACACACACTTTGCATTTTATCTAGGAAATGCATCTAGTTTTCATTTTGTCATCTGACTGCAATTCCAGGAAATAAAGTACTACTGATTATTGAAATCAGTGAAGACAGTCAAACGCTGTTCTTTTTAAATGTGTCCTGAAAATTCCCTTTTCAAAGCAAAGCAATGCAGGCTCAGTTAGGAGCCACTTGCATACTCAGCATCTCTGGAAATATTTTTAAAGGCCACTGAACACAGAAGCATCACTTGCGGTGCCAAAAAAATGAGTGGTGTGTTTTAATGAAGGTAAACACACCACCACTGACATTTCATGTTGCTGCTCTGGGACCTCTAGCACAAATATGCAGTACATCCAATGTGCAGTGACCTTAAAACACCAGGAAACATATAAACAAAACAGCATGATACATGAATTATCATCTTGATTCTGAGAAGACTAAGTCTCTAAAAGTGTCTGCACTGAAGACATTTTTTTCCCATGAATTTATTCCAGAGTGCAACATATTGCCAAGCGCAGCAAATTAAATGAAACTGGGAGATCGCCAAAATGAACATCAGAATTCTGAGAATTCTGTAAGTCTTATAAGATTCATCTCGTAGGCAAGTTAGAAGCAGTAGTAAAATGTGATGTGATTTTCAGTATTTTGACTTTTTAACTGCAATGTTCATAATAGCTTTATAGCTGATTATTGCAACAGAAATAACAGTGAGTTATAAACAGTTAACAAAATGTTATTTTCAGTATAATCTTACATTTAATATAATTGTTAAATATATGTAATTATCGTTATTGCAGCAGAAGTAACTTTGAGTTACAAGCAGCAATGAAAAAGGGGTTTTCAGTTTAATCTTAATCCTTAAAAGAAGTTTAATCCTTTTATTACTGTCAGTGTTATCTTTTAAATTTGGGCTGTCTTGAGTTTTTGTGCTGTTTTACCTGATACAGATTCCCAGCCCTGAACTCATGTAATATTCGGAAGCAGAAATTCCATTTAAGAATTAAAGTTAAAAACAAGCTAGCAATATTTGTTCTAGTGATAATAAAAGAGATATATAACTTGGTGATATATGTGGCTTGGTAAAAGATAAGAATACTATAAACACAGGTGAATAGAATGAACAGGATGAGTATAAAGAGATTGGATCATTATCTTTTGAAAAAATTTGTATTTTGATTGACAAAGTAATTTAAACACATGAATTGTTTGCTTTTTTATCAATGAACATTTTAATTTATTACAGCAAAGCACTGTATGTGGCCCTGAGCGTTTGGAACTCTCTTCCACAACACATCAATAATACTGACCTGATTCCAATCTTCAAAAACACTCTGTCTGAATCTGTCGCTAACGGCTTATGCTGTTATATTATTTTAACTCATGAACCTGTTATGTCATGATGGATTATTGATCTCTTGGTATATTGTTGCACACTATTGTATGTTTGATTTTACTCTGTTATAATGTCATTGAGAACCTTGAAAAGTGCATATAAGTAAAGTGCATTATTATTATTATTATTATTATTATTTAAGTTTTCTTTTTATTATTCTTTTTATAGTGAAAATATGGCTTCTTAGTCGAGCTCATGCTGAATTTCAGGACCGGAGCCACAAAAAAATCTGAGCCCTTTAAATGCAGGAACCACAGCCTATTAGTATAAATTTACCTTTAAGCATCAGAGCAGAGTTTGCATACCTGGACTGCAGCTCTGTTGCTCATCATTGTTCTCATTGCATGTCTCATCACAGGCAACAGAATAGAGCTCAGTTCATGTCCTCGATTTGCTGACTTCTTGGCGTTTTTATGGTTCTGTCTTTGCCTGAGAACAGCTGCCCTGATATTTTAATAATGATTGTTATTCATGTAATAAATGTTCAGTTTCATTAAGCTTTATCGGCATATTGACCGTAGTAAGATAAGAGTATTGCAAAAGCATCATCAAAACATTGAATGAGACTGAACATTTATTGCATTTAAGAATTCGCAGATTCATTAGTGGGGAGGAAAAAAAAAAGTAGTAATAATAATTTACGGCCAATCATGAGTGGTGAATACTTATTATTATTTATATTTATTTATTTTTCCTTGTAAACTCCACTACTAGCAGTAGTTTCTTAAAACTGCCTTTTCTTGTTTGTATTTTCACTTCGGAAACCGCTCTCTTTTTTCATCCCTAGCAAAACCTGTGTGTGTGCTTGTTCTGGAAATGTCTTTCAACGTTACGTTTCTTGCTGTTTGCTAACTCAAGCAATCTGGGGCGCCAGCAGTAGTCATGGTGAAAGTGATATTAAATTCTGTTTCCCTCCAAGACTTTTCCTTTTTTCGGATTTTGAATCCACTAGCTTGGGAAGGCTGCTGTTCGGTTCAGTAAAGAGGCACCAGGCTGTAGCGTATGATACACATTTTAGTTGTACAGACTTCCTGTTTTTACATTTGGCCTACAATAACTACAGCATTTCTTTGAGAGAGAAAGTAAGAGAGAGATTAGGATCAAACTAATTAAAACTGTTCAAATGCAATAATGTGGAACCACTTCTTGAGGACAGCGAGAGACTGGTGGATGGATGATGGATGGAGACAAAGATGTGCAAATTGGTGTTAGGTCAATTTTAACTTTCAAAAAATTGTGGAAATATAGCATGAACAGTCAGGTGGAAAGCAACAATTCTGGAATGTAATTGTGTGATTTTTATATGTGCAAAAGCTCAGCAAGGTTCAAAATAAATAAATATATGGTCAATCTATGAAAAATACAGAAATGTTGAGACAGTGTCCAAGAACAAATGGCTGCATGTACAAAGTGCAAGATGGAAAGTTTAGTTAGTTCACAGCTCAGGTGGGTGGGTCGTGGGGAGGCTGGCAGTGTGTTGAGGAGTCTAATGCCTTGTGGCAAAAAAGCTCACACAGTTTGCACAATTCAGCTTTAATGCTGCAATAGCGTCTGGGAATGGTGGGAGCAGTGTGAAGAGTCCGTGTGAGGGGTGTGAGTTGTGGACAATACAGGAGGGCTTTCTGATGCAACGTTTATGAAAGATGTCCTGTAATGAGGGGAGAAACGGTCTGAGGATGTTTCCAGCCGTTTTAACTATCGGTTGCAGGCTCTTGTGGTCTGCAGCGCTGGCACTGCTGTACCACACAGAGATGCAGCTGCTCGGGATGCTCTCTATGGTGCTTCTGTAGAACACTGAGGATGGGGTTGAGGGAGGTTTGCCTGTATAACCACAACTATGGTCCATATCTTCTGATGCAGCTCTTGGTTTGAGGGGTGTGGGCGGGGAGTCGGGGGTTCATTCGTTTTATGGAAACAAAGAGTATGGAAAGTGTTTCGAAATGACTCTGCTGAAGTGGGACTTCCTGACCCCTGTGTATTTCCTGGACCGGGTTTTTATTTCTCCCTCAGCGCATTTTCCCCGTAGTGAACAATCAGTGGTGTAAACTGTCAGACCTCATGGGAGGCATTTACTGTATTTACACGAGTGTTTCTGGAAATGATGAACAGAGCAGAGCATATCGGAGAAAAGCAGCTTTCCTGTCTGCCCTCGTTTACTGAAGGATTCCACCTGTTGGCATTGCAGGCACACACTCTCTTTCTCTCTTTCTCTCTGCCTCTCTCTCCTTTTCTTTCTCTTTCTCTCTCTCTCTCTCTCTCTCTTTCTTTTTCTGTCTCTGTCTCTCTCTCCTTTTTTCTCTCTCTTTTTTGTCTCTCTCTCTCTATATATCTCTCTCTCTGCTCATCTCTCTTTCTCTCTCTCCTTTTCTCTCTCTGTTTCTCTCTCTCTCTGCCCATCTCTCTCTCTCTTTTTTCTCTCTCTCTCTCTCTCTGTCTCTCTCTCTCTGCCTCTATCTCTCTCTCTCTGCCCGTCTCTTTTTCTATCTCTCCTTCTCTCTCTCTCTCTCTCTTTTTTTTCTCTCTGTCTCTCTCTCCTTTTTTCTCTCTCTCTCTCTCTGTCTCTCTCTCTCTCTGTCTCTATCTCTCTCTCTCTGCCCGTCTCTTTTTCTATCTCTCCTTCTCTCTCTCTCTCTCTCTCTTTTTTCTGTCTTTTTTCTCATCTCTGTCTCCTTCTCTTCATCTTTCTCTCTCTCTCTGTATCTCTCTTCCTCCCTCTTTCTTTTCCATCTCTCTCTGTCTGTCTCTTTCTCTCTCTATGTCTCTCTTTCTTTTTTATCTCTTTGTCTCTCATTTCTTTTTCTTTCCTTCTTTCTTTTTTTTCTTTTTCTTTCTTTCTCTCTTTCTTTTTCTGTTTCTCTCTCTCTCTTTCCGTTTCTGTCTGTTTCTTTCTCTCTCCCTGCCCATCTCTCTCTCTCTCTGTCTCTCTCTCTGTCTCTCTCTCTCTCTCTCTCTCTGTCTCTCTCTCTCACTCTCTCTGTCTCTCTCTCTCTCTCTCTCTCTCTCTCTCTGTCTCTCTCTCTGTCTCTCTCTCTATCTCTCACACACACTCACACACTCTAAGTAAATGAGGCTCTAAATTCACACCTCATATCAGCAGTACATATCAAATTCTGGAATTTGACAACATACATAGGGAGTATATTATTATACACACCCATCAGCCACAACATTACATTGAGGCTTGGACTCCACAAGACTTCGTAAGTTGTATGAAAGTGGCACCAACAAGTAGCAGCAAAATAGGGCCTTTAGTTTGTACAGCATATCCACAGATGCTCCATCAAATTGAGATCTGTGGAAGGTGAATTCAACACCTTGTGCTCTCTGTCATGAGCAATATTTGCAGTGTGGTAGGTCTTATTATTCTGCTGAAAGAGGCCATTGCCATCAGGGAACTCCAGGAAGGAGTCAACTTGGTCTGCAATGTTTAGCTATGAAGTTCCTGTCAGAGTAACATCCACATGAATGCAGGACCCGAGGTTTCCCTGCAGATCATTGTCCAGATCATCACACTGCTTCTGCTGACTTGCCTTCTCTCTGTAGTGCCATGACACACATACACACATGGTCATCTACATGAAGTAGAAGAAAACATGATTCTTCAGACCAGGCCACCCTCTTTCATTACTGTATGGTCCAGTTCTGATGCTCACATGCTCACTGTAGGCAACTTTGATGGTGGACAGTGGTTAGCATTGGGTACTCTGTCTAGTCTGCGGACTCATACATAGCAAGTTGTGCTACACTCTATGTTCCAACCCCTTTCTATCAGAGCATGAACTTTTTAAGCAGTTTATTCTATGGTAGTTTCTCTGTGGAATCAGATGGATTGGCCTTCGCTTCCCATGTGCATCAGTGAGCCTTGGGCACCCATGATCCTATAGCTGGTTCACCGGTTCTTCTTCCTTGGAGCTCTTTTGGTAGGTACGGACCACTGCATACTGGGGGCACTTCAAGGCACTTCAAAGTTTTTGAGATGCTCTAATCCAGGGGTGTGGAGGGCCGTGGTCCCGCAGGTTTTGATGATTTCCCTGCTCAGAAACACCTGGTTCACCTCGTCAGTTAATTGTCAGGTTTAGTGAATGTGTTTGAGGAGAAGAACCATCAAACTGTGGACCCTCCAGGACCGGAGTTTGACACCTTTGCTCTAATCCGATCTAACCCTAATAATTTGGCTCTTTTCAAAGTCACTCGCCCATTTTTTTTTTGCTTACAGCACGTCATCTCAAGAACTCATTTGTAGCCTAATAAATCCCACTCCTCCATAGGTGCCACTGTAACACGGTAAATGTTATTCCCTTCACCTGTCAATGGTTTTAATGCTGTGGCTGATGAGTGTATACCACAGTATTTCTATTCCAACCCTGTCCTGACAAAGACCCATTAGAGGAAGGAGCCTGAACTATAACATGTAAATTATTCTTCATGGTTCATTGCATTCTGTGTTTGGGCCATGAGTAAAATGATTTTAATATGGCATCAGATGGCACTATTGCATCCAGCCTCTCACAGAGATAGAAGGAGAGAAACCCAATTCCAGGGTAAAGACCACGTCTTATGAAACCGGTCTACAATGGACACAGGCCTTCATTTCACACCCATTAACTTTTATGTGACAGGGTCATTGCCTTTTCTGTAAACTGCTCAGACTCTACTATCTTTATCAATCTTTACAAGTGAATAAATGTGGTCTGTACATTAACTTAGTCTCAAAGAGAAGACCCAGCAAAACCCATTAGCGAGAGTAAGCTTGTGTATTGGTTTCTTATGGAAACATGGAACTGAAGTGGAGAGTTATAGAGTGAAGGATTTTCTGTGGCATTCAGTGGAGCACTTTATGCTGGTGAATCTGTGGCTAAGATAATGTGAGTACAAGTCCAGTTAAACATTGGCTAAAGATACTGGTTAAACTCACTGGTCCATTATATTGAATCCTTCCTCCCCATGACTCTATAACTCTTCAACTGTCACACACCCAGCCATCAAACTCTGTAACTCCTCCCCCTGTCACTCACCCACCCATCAGACTCTATAACTCCTCCCCCTGTTAAACACTCACCCATCAGACTCTATAACTCCTCCCCCTGACACACACCCACTTATTGTGTGCTAAATCATTGTTTGTATTATGTGCAAGATCTTTATTGTTATGTGCAATAGTCTGATCATGTGCAATATCACTTATTAGGGCATTAACGACTTTTTTCAGGTCGACTTATTTTTTATTAAGATTTTTTTCAGGTCAACTTATCCGTCAACAGATTCGAAGTCGAGTCGACTAGTTGTTTGATGACGTCACACAGACGCACACAGGTGTCCAACACTGAGCAACTTTTATTAAAGTTCTCTGTAACAGCAGTCAACATGACAATTAAACAAAACTAAACAAAGACTGATACCTTGAATGTTCTGGTAAATTTAAGCGTACAACAGAAAGTGGGAACATTTTAAGACGCGGCGCCACTCAGGGTCCTCTGGACTGGACGACTCTCTGCAGTGGTAGTGTTATCCATGTTAGCTAGCGTTAGCCA
>JBBPCX010069284.1:0-11484 GCA_037974365.1 Hydrocynus forskahlii
ATGTCGTTCACTCTTCTGTCTATGTAAGTGTGTACATATGCAAATGCACGTATCTATCTATCTATCTATCTATCTATCTATCTATCTATATATATATGTGTGTGTGTGTGTGTGTGTGTGTGTAAATATATATATAGAGAGAGATCGATTAATATAGATAGAGATATAGATGTGTGTGTGTGTATACATACATACACACCTATTCAGTCTGTAGCACTTTAGCCCCTCCCATTCACACTGATGCGTGCGGATGTTGCACATGAATTAAATATAAATATATCGGTGCAGTGAAATATACACTGATAGGGTTGTGCTGCGGTGTATTTTAATTGTGTTCATTCACACGCTCTGATCAGGCACACTCAAATCAAGTTACACCGCGGTCTCTAATTGATGTGTGTGCAATTCAGTTGTGTATGCATTTTTATACACTCTGACAGGGGGTCTGCGGCTGATGGAGATTTGCAGCGCTCGGGTTATAACATAAAGATTCACCAGAATGGTTTCAGAATATCAAGTATCTCCGGTTCAGTTCAGTAAATTCTACTCGGTGTTATGTAAGAGGCCTGGGCCTGATCCCAGAACGGCTCTCCTGCTCGGAGAAGTTCTGGACCCGTTCGGGAAAAGCTGAAGGTTTGTGGGCGGCTTCGACTCGAGGAGGAACCGGTTCGTTTCAACCGACTCTTCCATCAACTGGTGAAAGTGAACCGAACTTTTTTTCTTGCAGCATCTAAACATTGTTTCACGTTGTGGGCAAGACCATTTTATAAAATCAACTTAATAAAATGACCGCACGACCTGAATCAAGTCGTACAAAGTCGCTCGCTCCTGCATCAGTGAACCGAATCAGCGACACCTGACTCCCTCGCTGAATCGAATGGTACAGGAGAGAAAAAGAGGAGATAAGATGAGATAACCCTTTATTCGCATTGTTACAGCAGCAAAATGGGCAGAACAAAAGAAGAGAGTAATAGCAGCAAAACCTCAAAAATATAAAGCCATACAACGCAACAATATAATATGAAAATAACACAGATCATACAAAATGTGTGTATATTATATATACATATATATACACATACACTAACACACACACACGTGTGTATATGTGTGTGTGTGTGTGTGTGTGTGTGTATACATGTATAAATTTTGTATTATCTGTGTTCTTTTTATATTATATTGTTGTGTCGTATAGGTTTTGCTGCTATGACTTTCTTCTCTTGTTCTGTATCTGAGTACAAAAAATGTATACTGTGTATATATCCGGATCCGATTCATGAATGGATCGTGACGGAGTCTGACTCGGGTTTGTGAATCAGTGGAAGGAGTCGGTTCGCGTGATTCACTCGAGCTCCCCATCGTCAGTCTCCTCACGCGCAGCATCACGGCAGCGAAAACCCGCTCCGACGGGCGTCCACGCTCCTCCGCGCGCCCTTCAGTCCGAGCACGAGCACGAGCCCACCCACGCAATCTCCACGCTCCGGAGCCTGGAGGACCCCCGTTTCTTCCCCAGAGAGTCGAGCAGTTCCGCGAACGGGTTTAATGGAACATGGCGATTCGGACTCGGTCCTGCAGCATCCTCCTCCTGCTGTCCCTCCAGACCACCCTCATCCTGCTCGCGCCCTGGGCCGGGGTGGACAGCCTCACCTTCCCACAGCACTACACGTAAGTTTATTGTTATTACTATTATCATTTGTTGTTTTTATTATAATAATAATAATTATTATTATTATTACGATTGTTATTATTAGTATTATCATTATTCTCGTGATTATCATTGTCGTAGTTAATAATATTATTACTACTACTAATATTATTATTATTATATTTGACTTGTTCTTTTTATTTGTTTAGCCTCTTCTGTCTGCTTCTGTTTTTCCATTTTTTCCTTTTTTTTTCTTTCCTCTTTTTTCCCTCACTACCAGTTGCTTTGGTCACTTTTCAAAGTTAATCGTTTTTTTCACAGCTGTTACGTAATCTAGCATTTATTTATTTATTTAGCACCGTGTGATTAGTCGCGAGAAAACAGTCTTTATTTGACAGCTCTTCTCTAAAAAAAAAACAAACACCCGTTTTCACACAAGCCACGCCCCCGCCCCAACTATTTAGCTGTGGAGTCGAGCCCCGCCCATACGTTGCTCTTGACCCTGCCCATTCTTCGCTAGGCCAATGGTAGCCAAAGGTAGAGCGAGAGGCGGGAAGTGAGTAGCCAATCCCAGCGCAGGAAGGCGGGCGGTATGAAAACGGGTGGGAAAAATAATATGTCTGCAGGAGCGTTAGTAGGTTAAACCCTGCAGTGCCTCCAAAAACACTCCTGCGTTCCAGACTGAAGAAGAGGCTCTTACAACTTTATACATTATATGTTGTGTGTTAATCGTTACTATGATATCAGTCTCTGCAATACTGATATCTGAAATATGAAAATATTCCTGACAGGTTAACTAATCACAGGTCCAGGTGAGTCACTGGGTGTTCTGAAGAATCGAGATCCATCAAATTTTTAACCATTAGAGGCACTTTTAAAGGGCCATTTGTTGATTTCATTTTTTCCCCCGATATTTGATGGGTTTATGTGCCAAAATGATTTCATCATTCATCATAATTCATTCTTACACAACCACTTTTGAAAAACAGAATTAAACAGGCTGTTTTGTTCGGGCCACTGGTGGCCTAGTGGTTAGAGTGTTCGCCCTGTGATCAGAAAGTCGTGGGTTCGAATCTCAAGACAGCTTAGATACCCTTGAACAAGGTACCGTCCCCTCACTCTGCTCCCTGGGTGCTGTGTTCCTGGCTGCCCGGTGCTTCACTTGGTGAGTGGGTTAAACGCGGAGGAAGAATTTCGTGCTGTTCACATATGATAGAATGGTCACTTTACACTTTGTTACTGTACCTTTAAGGCTGATTTTTATAAATGAGCTCTTCTGTGATTGGCTGCCCTGCATCACAGCTCATTCAAAAGACAGCCTGAGGCTGAAATATGGGTGGAGCTAAACTGCTGCAGGTTGAATATGTGGGTATTTTTGCAGCTTAGTTTTCAAATACGGAGTTTGTGGATGTGGAGCAGATAATAGATTATATATAATATTAAATTTAAGCGATGATATGGGCCCTTTAATATATTGAAAGGAACCACATTCACAATATGTAGCAGTAACATCTTAATCCCAATATTTTGTCCATATTGGGCCACCTTAGGTTTGGGTAAAAATGCAAGACTTTACTACTATAATATAGTTTAGAATTTGTGTCGCTTGGGAATATCATAAAGGGTTTTACTGCACATCATGGAAGCTCTTGGTGACCAACAGTCTTGGGCGACAGCACAGTTAACTAGCACAAGTAACCTATGTGTTCATTTGGGCAATTATAGTACTTATAATATGGGCATGACTACAGCCTTGATGACAATGCTTCCAGAAATCCTTTATTACATGTGAATACACTACATTCTTCATTTTGGTACAAATCTTGAATACATTTCACAATTAGGTTGGCTGGATTGACGGGTTTGATTCTTGAATGTTCTACATCAGTCGTTCGTGTTATTCTGGTGAATGTGCTGTATAGTCTTACTGTTATTCTGGTGAATGTGCTGTATAGAGTTAGTGTTAGTGTTATTCTGGTGAATGTGCTGTATAAAGTTAATGTTTGTGTTATTCTGGTGAATGTGCTGTATAGTCTTAGTGTTATTCTGGTGAATGGGCTGTATAAAGTTAATGTTAGTGTTACTCTGGTGAATGTGCTGTACAGAGTTAATGTTAGTGTTACTCTGGTGAATGTGCTGTATAGAGTTAGTGTTACTGTTACTCTGGTGAATGTGCTGTATAGAGTTAGTGTTACTGTTATTCTGGTGAATGTGCTGTATAGAGTTAGTGTTAGTGTTATTCTGGTGAATGTGCTGTATAAAGTTAATGTTTGTGTTATTCTGGTGAATGTGCTGTATAGTCTTAGTGTTATTCTGGTGAATGGGCTGTATAAAGTTAATGTTAGTGTTACTCTGGTGAATGTGCTGTACAGAGTTAATGTTAGTGTTACTCTGGTGAATGTGCTGTATAGAGTTAGTGTTACTGTTACTCTGGTGAATGTGCTGTATAGAGTTAGTGTTACTGTTATTCTGGTGAATGTGCTGTATGGAGTTAGTGTTAGTGTTACTCTGGTGAATGTGCTGTATAGAGTTAGTGTTACTGTTATTCTGGTGAATGTGCTGTATGGAGTTAGTGTTAGTGTTACTCTGGTGAATGTGCTGTATAAAGTTAGTGTTAGTGTTACTCCAGGGGTCTGAAGGTTACTCTGCTGATCTGGTGAAGATATTGGGTTCTTTGCTGGAACAATAATCCCCAGTGTGGAACGACATAGTTCTCCCAAGGGAACTTGTAGGAAGGACTGTAACTGATTAGTATGTGGATTAGCAATTATATATTTTCAGGTGAGTAGAGATGTAATAAGAGAATGTCCAGTCCAAAAATCTTCTCGGAACTCGATTTAATAAGGCGATCACAATCCTTCACACAGCTCTCAGGGTTGAGAATGTGTCTGTGTGTGTGAGAGTGTGCGTGTGGATGTGGTGTTCTACAAGAGAATAAAACAAACATACATGAACACTCTTACAACAATACAACCAAATATTCATAAGAGAATAAACATGTAAACAGTGTTTGTTACAACGCTAATAGCTGTAGTCACTATGGAATGTACAACATAAATGCACATAACTAATCTACAGCTGCCAAATTTCCTTGTACTAAATACGTAACACAAACCCGATAAATTTGGCATTGCGATTAGGAATAAGAGCTACAATAATTACTGTATCAGGTGGAGCTAAACAGAGCTCGATTACGTAGAATTAACGGCTAACAATTAGCTCCCTAAGTTATACAGAACAGTATGCTCTCATACAACCATAAAACTCTACCATATCAGTGTAAATACACCTGTAAGCATCTAAGAACTAAGTATAATGCACAAACAGTGATACTCACCTCTAATGGACGCACACTGTTTAAGATATGAGTCGAGCTACAGCCGTGCTATGTTGCTACCTCCTCAAAACCACGTATTGCTCAGAACATGCATTATTACGCTCTAAATGCCACCTAGTGGTGGAAACTTGAAACTACATGCAAAACACTCATGGCAGAAACTGAACTAAGGGGCTGAGGACTAGGAAATTAAGAATCTTTTGTACAGCCGCCCCCAAATTTGGTACTCAAATTTGCCAACTAGGTATCTGTACTGTCCTGAGGCAGGGCAGGCAACTTGATGAGACGAACAACCGGGTGAGTGTAAATCCTGTCCTTGACTTGAACCGTAGCTGTCCTCACACGTCCGTCTGCTCCAGGTATGACTGTCTTCACTGTCCCTACTTGGACAGAGAGCTCTTGGTGTCTGCTGATCAACAATGAGCACTATGGTGCCTACAGAGATGTCTTCTTTCTCTGTCTGCCACTTCTGCCTTACTTGCAAGGTGGGAAGAAAGTAACGGATGTAATGTTTCCAGAATTGATCCGTTAAAACTTGAGAATGACGCCACCTTTTTCGACTCAACTGTTCAGACTCTGGATAGACCACTTGTGGAAGGGAGGAGTCTGACCGCCCCGTTAGCAGACAAATAGGAGTGATAGGGTCTGGGTCAGCGAGGTCAGAGGAAATGTAGCCCAGGGGCTTAGAGTTGAGAATGCCCTCTATTTCGATAAGGACTGTCATTAGCACCTCCTCTGGCACTGTCTGAACTCCTAGAGTGCTACGGAGAGCGTTCTTTATTGATCTCACCTCTCGCTCCCATGACCCACCAAAATGTGGAGCATGTAAACGAATCTGTTGAGCAGCAAGTCTGTCCTTAACTGATGGTTCCATGGCACTGAAGGCTTCATGAAGCTCCTTGCTTCCACCTTTGAAATTAGTGCCTTGATCTGAGATGATTTCATAAGGCTTTCTTCTTTGAGCTATAAAACGTCTGAGTGACATTAGGAACAAATCAGTATCTATGTTTGATAGGAGGTCTAGATGGATAGCTCGAGTTGTAAGACACTTGTACAAGATACCCCACCTCTTTTCTGTGCGTCGTCCCACTTTAACAAGCGTAGGACCGAAACAATCGAATCCTGTCGAATAGAAAGCAGGGCGGTGAAGACGCAAACTGGAAGGGGGTAGATCGGCCATTCTTGGGACTTGAGGACTACCTCTCCATTTTCTACAGTTCACACAGTTACGCTGGTGCTTCTTGACAGCTTCTCTGCCTCTCAGTAGCCAGTATTTCCAACACAGCTCTGCAAAAACCCGTTCTACTCCTGGGTGGTTCAGCTGGTTGTCATAATGCTGAATCAGGAGCTTGGAGATTGGGTGAGAGGACGAAAGGAGAATGGGATGTAGCATGTCTGAGCTTATGTTCTCACATCGACGGAGCCTACCTCCAACACGGATTAAACCTGAAGTTTGGTCATATTCAGGAGCAAGTGTGATTATTCGGCTAGTAGATGGAAGAGCGTTGCCAGATCTGAGTGGTGTCATCTCCTCAGGGAAATCCTCTATCTGTGCACGTCTGAGAAGAGCTAACTCGGCCTTGATAATCTTCAGCAGTAGGAGCCTTGTCACTGGCCGCCCCACGTGGTGCTCATGCAGTAGCTTCTAGTAGCTCTTGGAAAGTGTTAAACTGCTGGATGTCAGATAAAGTTGGATCTAGTGAGCTAGCTGTTAATCCGCAAAACACCATGCTCCTCGATTCCTCTGTTTCTTCAGTGAGTTGGCCAGCTGGCCAATGGTCAGATGACTGCAGAAGAAAGGAGGGTCCATGAGTCCAACGGCTCTTTCCGATGAGTTGGGATAATGATTTCCCTCTTGTGATATCATTGGCTGGGTTAGTGGCCGAGTCGACGTAACGCCAGGCTCTAATGTCTGATAATTCCTGTATCTCTGCAACACTTGTGCTTACGAACACTTTATATCTGCAGGAATCTGATTGGAGCCAGTTAAGAACAGTGGTGGAATCAGTCCAGTATACCACCTCTTGGATCTTGATTGTGAGCTCTTTGAGCAGCATTGAAGCTAACTGTGCTCCAGTTAAAGCACCACACAGCTCAAGCCGAGGTATTGATACTTGCCTTTTTGGCACAACTCTGGATCTGGCCGCTAAAAATGCCACTTGGACTCGTTTATCACTGCTGACACTGCGCAGATACGCCACAGATCCATAAGCGCGTTCAGATGCATCACAAAACACATGAATGGTCTGACTGATGATGCTGCAGCCTGTGTTGCTGTCAGCGTAGCATCTAGGTACAGTGATCTGGGACAGCTGAGTAAGCTCTTCTGCCCACGACTTCCAAGCTTGGAGTAGATCTTCAGGAAGATTGGGATCATCCCAACCTCTTCTCTTGTCCCAAAGACGCTGCACAATGATCTTAGCTCTGGTAGTGTATGGGACAATATATCCTAAAGGATCATATTGCTGGGCAAGAAGACTGTAAATGTTGCGCATTGTTGGTTCAGGACATTCAGTGTTACACTGCTTGTTGTAAAGTGTATCTGACTTACAATCCCACATCAGTCCAAGTGTACGTTCTTGAGGGTCAGCTGTTTATTGTGTAAACCAGAGTGTGTTGCTCTCTGACCTTGATTCCTTGGGCAGGTGCTCAGTGACAGCAGGAACATTGCTGGCCCATTCTCTGAGCTCAAATCCACCTTCCAAGAGTAACGTGTGCAGTCGACTCACCAGCTGCTTGGCCTGATGTTCTGACTGGAGGCTCCTCAAACAGTTATCAACATAGAAACAGCGTTCTACTGACAAACGAGCATCTTCATCAGGTGCAGTGTGTCTCTGGACATGCATCTGTAAAGGAAAGGTAGCACAACATGGACTGCACGTCGTACCAAAGGGGAGTACTTGCCACTCATAGATAGTAGGTTCCTGGTCCACGTTAACATCACGCCACAGGAAACGAAGGAAGGGTTTGTCCTCATCCAGCAGGCGGACCTGATGAAACATACCTTTAATGTCACTGCTAACGGCTACTGGGTGTTCTCGAAATCCAAGGAGGACTCCCAGGAGACTAGCTCCGATCATAGGCCCCGGAAGGAGGTGATCGTTGAGGCTCTGACCATTGAAGACAAAGGAGCAATTGAAGACTATTCTGTGCTTCCCATTGTGTTAAGCAATGTGGTGAGGAATAAACCACGAATAGTTGCTCTCCTCTGCATTGCTTAGGGATATGGCTTTGACATAGCCAGAATCAATGATCTTGTGAATTTCTTTGGAGTAGATGGCAGCTTTCTCTGGGTCTCTAACCAACCGTCTCTCCGTCCCACATAACTGAGGCAGGACTGCCTCTTTAGCTGCATGGAGAAGGGGAAGGTTCCCCTTCCATAATAATAGAGTTGCATACCTGTTCACACCATCGACCTTTACTCTGGTGGTCTTCTCCTCTAATATGCGGACTGCTTCTGTATCTTGTTTCGACCTGGTGATCAGACGCTCACTCCTGTATGGAAGCGTATTTAACTGCCACAGCCTTTCCACATGATCTAGGAGCTCAGCCTCTGGAGGGCTACTTTTAGTGAAAAGACACTGCTGTGGGGATAGCTGGTGGCGTAAAAGACTTGTGGGGCCTTGTAAAGTCCAACCTAATCTGCTGCGAACTGCTGCAGGTCCACCTGGTGGACCAAGACGTACTGGTTCTACTGGGGTAACTACTGGTTCTACTGGTTCTAACTGGGGTAATTAAACTATCTTTAATGCTCGTCAGTGGAATGTCTCTGACATAGTGATACTTCTCTCGTAAAGCTTCTACTGGGTAGGTATGGCAGGCTAGGCTTAGCTCTTTGGCTGTGAAAACTTTGTTGATCTGGTATGACTTACCAGGTTGTGAGGCAGGAGCTACTAATAAGGAGACTGTGGCACCATGGATGGTGCTGACTTCCTGCCGAACTGTGCGGAGTGTAAGATTCTCAGGTTTGCCTTGAAGACCTAGGCTAACAGCAGCATCATGCAGTAGTATTGTGCGCTCTGACCCAACATCCAATATCGCGTGGGTCTCCAGTACCTTTGGACCACTCCGGAGGATGACACGACTCAACTTAAGTAACACTTGGCTACCTTTATTAGGCTGATCGAGATACAGTGGTTCTGACATCGAACTTACTAGGCATGTGCTTGGTTCAGGTGCTTGGGGCCTACCAGTTGCTGAGGCGATGTGGCCAGCATTAACCTCATGTAGGATATCCAGATGCTTCCTCTCACACTGTTTGCACTTGGCTTTGAGGTTACACTTGGCAGCCTGATGTTCACGGCCGCAGCGCCAGCATCTACTGTTCACTTTAATCCACTCTGTCCTTTGTTCCACTGAGAAGAGCTTGAAGTTGCTGCACTGGTTCAGATAATGCTGCTCAGTATTGCAGAAAGGACAATATTTCTTTGGCTTGTCTTGTGCGATCTCTCTAACAGCTGGAGCCTTATCTGTTTTCACCTTCGACTGAGTGGACTCACTGCCGAGTAGAATAGCTGTAACTCTCTGTGAATTATAGTCGAGATGTCGACTTTTAGGAGGAGGTTGACTCTCTCTGGTGGAGGTACTGTTCTGCTGATTACCACTAACCTGAACTCGTACTTCGTACTCAAGCCAATCAGCTAGATCAAGCAGGGTTGGAACTGGAGTCTTAATGGGATTCACAAATCTATGAAAGTACGCTCTTAGGTCGTGTGGCAACTTAGCTAAGAGGCGAGAAACATGCGATCCGCATCTCAGTTCTGTCCATCCTTGGCTTCCAAGTTGTCCACTGACATGCTCATAGTGATGGCCGTTATGCCGAGCTCTCCGACCGCTCATGTGGTAGGAATTTGTTGGACCGTATTCATCACCGTAGTCTGGAGGACTTGGCTTAGGTGGATGGATACTATAGGGGCGGTGATACCTGTCATTGGAGTGATAGGGCTCGTTATAGCGATCATAGTCAACATCATACTTAGGATGCAAATTGACTTCAGTGTTGACTGCTACTTTAGAACTTTAGCCGTTTGCTATTACTTGACTTATCACTAACTTTACTACATGGCTTACTGTAGTTGGGAGGTAACAACTCTTGGTCTGGACGTTCATCATTATCTAAATCCAGAGGCTTGGATTGGGAGCATGGAGATGAGCTTCGAGATGTCACTGGAGAAGTTTCGTCCTTATCGATCAATCCCGCCTCCTGTAAATGGTGACTAAGGTCCTCAAAGCAGTCATGTCTGCGGCCTTGGGGAGATAGAGGAACATCATAACGCACTGGTGGGGCACTTACTGACTGACATGGGTCTGTGTGACCACTAGATGGTGTCGTCTTAATTGTAGGTGCTGGTGTAGTAGATGTGTCCTGATCTCTGCGCTTGGATAGTGACTGGGGCTGTGAGGCCTGCCTAGGAAAGTGCTGGATCATGTCTGTAAGACGCTGGACCTCTCTGCGTAGTTGGTGATTCTCATCTCTCACACATCGAAGATATCTGTACACTTGCGATGAGGATGCGTGTTCATCCTTATTGACATGGCGCCTTGGGTGTAGCCGACTTCATAGTCTTGGAGATATGACGGCAGATGCCTTGATCTTTGTGGCCGTTCAACATCTCTGGCATCTCTGTCAAGTGACCTGAACATATTGACTGTAGTGGTTGTTCAATCCATCTCGAAGGACCATAAAATTGTAGGGAGGACTGTAACTGATTAGTATGTGGATTAGCAATCACCACAGGGTGTCGGGTTAGAACAGCAATTATATATGTTCAGGTGAGTAGAAATGTAATAAGAGAATGTCCAGTCCAAAAATCTTCTCGGAACTCGATTTAATAAGGCGATCACAACAATACAACCAAATATCCATAAGAGAATAAACATGTGAACAGTGTTTGTTACAACGCTAATAGCTGTAGTCACTATGGAATGTACAACATAAATGCACATAACTAATCTACAGCTGCCAAATTTCCTTGTACTAAATACATAACACAAACCCGATAAATTAGGCATTGCGATTAGGAATAAGAGCTACAATAATTACTGTATCAGGTGTCTCTCTCGCTCACAAACACTCTCTCTCTCTCTCTCTCTCTCTCTCTCTCTCTTTCTCTTCCTCTCTCTCTCTCTGGGTCAGTGATAAAATTCAATCAAAATATGATTTGTTCAGAGAAAGCTCTTGTCCAATTAGGGAGCAGCTCTGTGGGACAGTGGGAATCGGGCGTTGTGTGAATGATGAATAGCAGAGATGTGTGGAAGGATGAGTATAACACACACCCTCTGTCTTTATCTCTCATCTATCTCTATCACTCTCTCTTCATCTCTCTATCTCTCTCTCTCACTCTCACTTTCTATCTCTATCTCTTTCCCTCCTTCTCTGTCTCTGTCTCTCTCTCTCCCTCCCCTTCCCTCGTTATCTCTCCCTTTCTCTCTCTCTCTCTCTCTCTCTCTCTCTCTCTCTCTCTCTCTCTCTTTCTCTCTTCTTTTTTCCACAGGTGGACAG
>JBBPCX010069285.1:0-35390 GCA_037974365.1 Hydrocynus forskahlii
TCGTCCCGTGTTCGTGTCTTCCCCCCGAGCCGGGGCTCAGCATTGTGTTTTTCTGTTTGCTGTTGTTACATTAAACCTGTATTTTCCTAACGGCTGTGTGCGTCCTCCCCTTCCCTCTCCTAGACCTTAGATCGTGCTCTTGACATATCCTCTACATTGTTTTTGCGTTTTTTGTGGCAATATAGAATTCTTCATGCATTTTAGTGCTAAATTATTACGAAAAATATAATTTATTAACTTTGTAATTTTGTAAATATTAACGTAAATTCAGCTACATTTCCACATAAAATATAACTGTATAAATGTTATTGTACTGTCCAGAGAACACAAAGAAAGTGTGTCTTGGGATGGTTAAATACTGCTGTACTCCATGGATTAAAGTTTTCCATCACTATGACGGATTTCCGTCCACTGAAGGTTGATAATGAGATAAAAAAATGGGGGGGTAAAAATCCCTTATCTTCAATGTTGAAAATTGACAGATATGGCCTAAGTGCATGCCTAAAGTAGACTGGAGCATCACTCTTTATAAGCAACAGTCTGCAGTATTCAGCCTGATTTAAGATGAGTTTAGGCTTTTTGTAAATGCGTAAACCCATATTTTACAGGACATAGACCCTTCGATTTGTATCACTCCCATGCATCAATTTGCTTTCGGTTTTGCCAGCATGGACGCGCTTCTGTTAAAAGAAGGCACAGATGTGTCGGACATAGACAAAACGGTAAAGAATAAGTGGAGATGGGCTTGGCTAAATGAAATGGGTGATAATGGCAAGCCATTTAGTTCACAGCATTGAGAATTTGATGCATGGCTGAGGTGGTATGGGCCACGACACTGAGAATTTGGTTTAAAAAAAAATTCAGTCAGATTATTTTTTTTCCTTTAATCCATGTGTACTCAAGAGGCTGGAAGTTTGAAAGTAGTCAGTCCAAGAATGTTATTTGTTTCTCCTTGCTGCTTATTGGCTGCTGCCATTTGATGCACTTGTGGAAACTGCAGTCCAGAATTTTTTTGAGTGTTTCTCTTGCTTTTCATTTTGTTCTTCTTAAAGCCCAGTATTTTTATTACTGTACATTAAATTAAAAGAGGGCTGTTGAGCTCAGTCACTGTCAAGTGTCTCTACAATAGGACTCCTCCTAAAGCTCCTGAATAAGATGTGCCACCGATGAAGAGTAAATTATTGAACTGTAAAAATAATTGGTGATTACCTCTACAGTTTACTGTATTTTTATTACTAAAAATTACATTAAATTAGTACTGTATTTATCCTGCTTATACCAAAGAAAACGCCCATATATGAATTACAGTACGGTCTTTACAGAGTCAATATCGGTTTTTACATCCTAGCACTGCAGGAGCTCAGTGTAAAGTATAGACACGGGTTTACCTTTACATTTCCTTAAGGGTATTATGTATTAAACTGAGTTTAAAATGAAAATAAAACTGCATTTCCACAGAGAAAATGCAAAGTGTGCTTGCTCAAATGCAGAACACAGCATTAGTGTTAGCATTAGCATTATTGTTAGCATTAACATTAGCAAAACATTAGCGTTAACATTAGCATAGTGTGAGTGTCCCAATACTTTTGTCCACATAGTTTTGTATGACAGCTCTGTTCCAATACTTTTGGCCATATTGTTCAGTTTAAATAGGTGTGCCTTTGGGGGCGTGGCCTGAGGACTCATAAGGTTTGGCTACTGTATGGAGCCTGAAAGTTTCTTCTTCTGAAACTGCATTCATTTAAAAAATGAATGGGTTAAAAATGAATGGAAGTGAATGGGGGAAAGAAGGGATGAGCAAAAGAAAAGGAAAAGACGAGTGCTGGTCATCACTGACTGCGTTTGTGTGTCGGGGAAGTTGGCCTGAGGTATCACATGAAGTTTGGTGGGTTTCGGACGAAGCGTGTCCGAGCAGGACTATCTGAAAGTTGTGGATTTCCGGGCGCCAATACTTTTGCCACATTTTTTCGCAGGAAAAACGGGAATAACAAACAAGCGACAAGACGTAGCAAAAAGCTGTGAAAAAGCACACTACTCCAGATCGAGCCCGATGTCTCAGAGTTGGAACGGTGTGTCTATCTCAAAAGCCCTGGGAGGAGTAGGGGGCCAAAAAACGGCTGCTATGTTCTTGAGCAAGCACACTAATTTAAGTGTTTTGGGAGCATATTTGGGGGCATATTTAAGGTTTATACTATAAAAATATGCATTTTTAGGCTTTTTTTTTACTACAACGTGCGTTTTTTAACACAACAATGCGGTCTTTCACTATACGCGGGTGCTCTTGGAACGTAACCCCCGCGAAAAACGGGGTTTTACTGTATTATCATTTGAAGGCTAAGGGAAAATGGGGAAAATGCCCCTATTAAGAACAATATGCATTACTGTTAAGCTAAACCATATATGTGCATGACGTTAGTACGCACAGGAAAATAATGCATAAACATGCACATGTTTAGAAGGAAAACAGAATAGATTGACCATCAATTCTGTTATTAGACTGGAAAAAAATCTTAAAAAGGTACATCCTGCCCTACTGTGGTAAATTTGCATCAATTTTTCATCTGGCATCACCTGGCATCAAATATTTTCTATACTTCTGTGTTAATAACCACAGAACAGCACTAAACGTTATATTTATTTAAGTGAAATTGAGGCATATTGCTGGTGTGTCGGGTACACGGGGAACACACTACTGCAGGAATCAGCCTTAGTTTCTTAAAAGAACTTTAATGAACAGAACAAGAAAATTGAGCTCTTTGAGCTCCCAACATGAACATAAGAGTCAACACAAGTCTCCGGTGATTTCAGGAAGACCTTCACTACTGTGCAAAAGAACCCACGCCTATAGCTAACACATAATGCTAATGCTAGCTAACCAATGAAAATTCAGTGAACTACTTAGACCTTTGGTGGGCCAAATTTTGCCATTAGATATATTATTTAATTAGATTTCTTTGTCAGATCCTCTCAAAGTTGATTTGACAGCTGAACCACAAGCAAACTCTTCTATGCATATGTGTGTATGTAAATATATTTATGTATATTATATAAGTAAATTGTTGTCATAAAAGCTCCAATAAAATGCATGTAAGTTCTTTTACAACACTACTGGAATCCTAAATCCACTGAAGTACCTAAGTTTCTACAAAGGATCACAAATGTGTTCTTGATTGGAATTTTAGAATCTGCATTTTTCCTCAGAATTTCTCTATATGGTTTAATGAGATACTAGTAAACTATTTTTTCCACTTGTAGGGGCTGAAATCACTTTTATAAACCAAACTTGGGAAATTCACTAAATGTATTAAGTATTTGTTCTAAATATCTGCTTTAAAAGAATATAAACAGCTTCCAGTTGGCAACACCAGGCTCTAACAGAAGTGTACGTCCGGTTCCAGAAACTCACACACACACACACACACATACACACACACACACACACACACGTACGCGCACACACACACACACACACACACACAAACACACTCTAGTCTTGGGCAAGTAGTAAATGATCAGTTCTTTTTTGTAATATTAGAAATATGGGAACAAAAATATCTTTATGGGCTGATGTATTCTGTCGACAGGTGAATGAAAAGCCACATCCTATTTATTTCTCTCAGATAAATGTGGTCATTAAAAGGTGCAAGGGTTTTATTCATTAACAATTACTCTTACGCTCCCTGAAACAATTATTGTTTTGATACTGGACATTGTGACACTCGGCTGATATCATGACAACCCCAACACTCACACAGGAGTCAGTGTATTCATTAAGAGGCAGAACTATAAGATGTCTGTGTCTCGGTCAGTGCTATACAGAGGAAACACAGTGAATTAGCACCAAAACCATCCCTTTAGAAATGTTCTTTTCTCTTCTGCTGTTAAAAGCCTTAGAGAAAATTCCTAAATCCTTTCATGTATCTCAAAAAGAAAACAGTTGAAAACTGAGAGAGGTGTGAAGGCTGTTTGTTTGATTTTGTGTGTGTGTTTCCGAGCCTTCCACAAGCACTCTATTCACATTTTGTTCATCTAATGCCAAGCATAGTGTTGGCTCCCTTGGCATGTTTTAAATAAGATCACCACTGCTATACACCAGCCACCTCCCTTGTAGCAGCAGCTCTCAATTGGTGTGCGGAAGTGTGTGTGTGTGTGTGAGTGCGCACGTGCGTGTGCGCAATCCTTAGTTTCATTCCACATCACTGGAAGTCACAAGTTTAGTAGAAATGTTCAAATAAACCATCCAGCCTATTCAAAACCTACACCTGTCATATATGATCTTTACAAAAAAGGCATCATTCTCCTATTGTTTGCACTGTCAAGAGGCATCAGTAAATAAAACAGCAATCTGACCGATCGTATCAGCACAGAGGTCAACAAGGTCCAGCATGGTAAGACTGCAGTTATAGATTATAGAAGTGACTGCAATGTACAAGGGTTAATTAAGGTGAAATTGTTATAATCACTCATATGAGTGTTATGATCACTCATTCTATAGCTGATATAATAGTAAGCTAGCTAACATTAACCTTTAAATACCACCTTACAAGTTAATGTTTCTTAAAAAATGTTATTGATGCTCGGGCTCCAAAATTCTAGGAATTTTCAACGTTGGAAACGTTCCATGGGAACTAACAGGAATTTATGGGAATTTATGGAACTTTATGGGAGTTAATGGGAATAAACTGGAAGTTAAGAACATAAAATATAGTTGGTAAAAATATATTGTAGCATAATCTAAGCTAATGCAAATACAGTTATCTATTCTATTCCTCGATCACAGGCACATAGCACACTACTCACTACTGTGAGGCAATTGAGGCCACACACCCTACATGCATTGTGCATTCCTCCATCACATGCACAAAGATTTATTGAATTCTGAACTACTAAAGCTACTTTTTTGAACCCACAGCACAGACACAGTCTGCTGAAGCCACACATTTGAGCCCAGGACTACACAAAGTATTTTCTTCCCAGAACACTTTAATTTCATATTAAACTCAGCTTAATACTTTACCTTTAAGGAAAATGTAAAGGTAATTCTGCATCCCTACTGCACAGTTTACACTGAACTCCCGCAGTGCCAGAATGTAAATACCGATGTTACCCCTGTATAGACTGTACTGGAATTCATGCACGTACGTTTTCTTTGGTATGCATTTGTAACAGGGTTTGGCTCTCTACTCGGAACCTACACCTGCACACCAAGTCCAAGAAACTCTCCCCTTGGTTTATTAGACCCTACCAGATCACTCACAGGATTAACCCTGTCACGTTCTGGCTCCAGCCTGCCTCCCTTTGGGTTCACCCAGTATTTCACGTCTCTCACTTCAAGCACTTCATCACCTCTCCCTGGGTTCCTGCTGCCCTGGATCCTCCTCCTCTTTGGATTATTGACAGTGGTCCTGCGTACACGGACCGGCAGATCCTGGACTCATGACGCCATGGTCGTGGCACCCAGTACTTGGTAGACTGGGAAGGCTACAGCCCGGAAGAACGGTCTTGGGTTCCTAGGCGGTTTATCTTGGATCCTTCCCTCATCCAGGACTACCGTCGTCAGGTATCCTCCCAGCCTGGTCCGTCTGGTGACGGTGAGGTGGGGTACGGGCAAGCACACCAGTCATGTGACGCGCACTGGTTGATGGACATGACGCACATCACAAGGTATTTAAACAGGAAGTAGGGAGATCTAGGTCACCAACTCGCCCTATCCAGTCATTCAGCTCTGGTTACGTGAGTACTCACTTCTGTTTATCACCTCTATGTGTGTGACTGTTGATTCCAGAGGGAATCTTTACTTATGTCTTTGAGCATTCATAGAACAACATGTGTGAATCTACCAGCCCTCTTGTGTCTGTCCGCTTTTGGGCTTCTCCTTCACGCTACACGGGATAACTCCAGACCAGGTAAGTGCTTTCTTTCATCTTTTATTGTGACGGTGCTGTCATTTCCTTTGGTAAAAGCAGATAAATACAGTAATAATTTAATTAAATTTACAGTAATAAAAATACAGGGCTTCAAGAAGTACAAAATGAAAAACATGAGAACATTCAAGATAGCTTCACATGAGAAACTGTTCTGATGCGGGAATGTTGAACTGGATCTGCCAGAGTTGTGTCACAGGGCAGCACCCAATCAGCAACAAGAAGAAATGAATAACATTCTCGGACAGGCTACTTTCAAACCTCCCGCTTCTGAGCACAGCAGCATTTCACCATCCCAAGACATGCTTTATTTGTGTTCTTTTGAAAGTATTATATTTTTCTTATTAATTTAGCATTAAAATGCATGAAAAATTATATTTTGCAACGAAAAAAAGCAAAAAAATGTGGAGGATATCTGCGGTTTCTGTGAATTTGCAGGGGTTACCGCGAACAATTATTAGTTTCTAAGAAAAAATCCACAAATGACTGAATCCATGAATTTATTTGTATTTTATGTAACCATACAAGATTTTACACATCAGTTGTAAAATATTTTGAAGACCATTCCACTTGTTCGGCAAAAATGCAGAACATGCAGAAACCGGGCTTGAGTAGCTTCTGGAAAAATGCTTTTTATTGACATGCTGAATGGGACTGAAATGGGAAAGGAAAGCTGCTTTCATTTTACATTTTGAATTGGACTTTTTGGAGGGAAAGGGAGCTCCTTTCAATTTACATTTCAAAGGAGCTGTCAGAAATATTCTACTCAACATTCATGTTTTTGTTGTTAAGTGAAAGAATTTTATTGTTCAATGAAAGAATTAAGTAATGATAAAAAGTTCTACTCACAAATTAATCTGTCTTGTCACCTTTTGCATGCATATCTGTTTTTGACAAAACAAAATATATTTATATATTTATATAAATATATATATATATTTATATTTATGTTTGTAAATGATCTGAAATGTCCTGTTAATTCCCGTAAATTCCCATAATTACAGTGGAAAATATCCAATATGGATCCAATATAAAGTTCCCATGGAAATTTACTGGATATTTACCAGGAATTTTCCACCCTTTTGCAACCCTAATTGACATACCAACATACAATCCTACTTCTAGAAAACGTTCAACTTGTTTCCACTGCCGTGGTGCCGGTGCTGGTGCCATGCATGCCAGTGCCCAATCTACAACTGGTTATGCATGTTCTGACCGAACAATGACAGGTGCTGGTGCCAAAAAGCTGGCCCTAGCATGGCACCCTGAAGTTGCTGGTCCCAAAGTTGGAACCTAAGTATGGGCGCTGCTACCACAGCAATGGCAACACTAGAGATTTCACTGCCGCCATTTTTACGATTTATGAGTTTATACCATGGAGCAATACCATCGAAAATAGTGGGGGCGATATTGTGTTACTGTGCACACCAATACAAAAGACGGACAGAGGTTCATTGTGGCTATATGCAACCACCCTTCAAACTAAAGTTGTAAGAGCTTCATGAGCAAGTTCATAAAAAGCAAAATAAGTATTGATAGTTTTCGGACCACCATGTTCTTTCCCCGAAAATATGTAAACACAGAACCATATACCAAGCCTTACCCTGTTATAATGTTGCCTCGTGAACCGTGCTCGTAAATTACCAAAGATTCTAGAGCGCTCCGTGAATGTAACCATGGTAGCATTATGCTACACAATTTCGGTGCTGAAACCTGTGGAAATGCGGGCCAGTGCTGGTACTGGTGCTGGACCAGAACCAGCACAACTCCAGCACAGGCACCAGCACCGGTACGGCCCTGGTGGAAAAGAGATTTTTGTGGTTATGTAATAGAGCTGTCTGGCTTTATCCTCACCTAGACGAATTTATTATTTAAAGAAAAATGCCCTGTCCAGGGTGTTTCTTTGCCTTTCATCCTATAACCACTGGGATAGGCTCGAGCACCGCCCGCAGGGATAATAAACGTATGACTGAATGGCATTAAAATGAAAGAATTAGACATATGGAAACAGTTTTTACATCAGCTTTACCAACAAGAGCTACAAGGACAGAACAGAATTAACAGCTAAAATACAGAGACAGCTATTGCTCAAATACACCAACATTTTCAGTGATGCCTTCTAACAAAGAGAGATAGCCAAGAGTTTGGTTTAAGACAAACATGAATGTCATTATCTTTGCAAACCTCAGTGTCTTTAGATCAGGAGAAATGTTGGAGCAGCAACAGTCTTAAGCCAAAGTTTCCTCTGTTGTTCCATCAGATCTCATTATTGTCTAGGAGCAGATTACACAGATCTTAAGGTGACCTTTTTATCATCTTTCAAATGTATTCTGTAAAGTGTGATTGAAGATTGGTATGCTGTGTTAAGTCTTAATGTGAGCATGTTGCCAGGACACAGTGTTGAGGATGTGATTAAGGAGTTAGAGGTGGGAGAACCTACTTTAGCTGGCATAAAAAAAATTCTCATCTTTCTGGATCTTTACCTGCACATGCTGCATACAAAGCACTTGGGATGGTAGGTGCGGCCCAGTGCAGAGACCACCTCGCCGGTGATGAAGTCCCCACAGCTGTCACACTTTGTGCCGTACAGGCGCTGGTAGTCCTCTGTGCAGATATACTCTCCACCTTTTTGGAAGAATCCAGAGCGGGCCAGGTCGCAGCCACACACTTTAGAGAACACAAGAATCAATTGTTAATACTGACTAGACAAGCAGATAAACAATAGCCATTATCTTACATAATTCCATTCATTTAGACTGATTAATTTGGAGTGGGCAAAATGGAGCCAAATTAATGCCAGCAGACATAAATCTTCAGAACAAGTTTGAGTGAACACATTAAATAAATAGGCTTTAAGTCAAATGAGAGGATTCAAACTGAGCTGATTGTTGACTGGCTCTTATGTAATTGTACACGTAGCTACACCGTGGCACTGCGACAACAGTCCTTTACAAAACAGTAACATCAGAATGATATACATACTGAAATATACAAGATCATAGGGCATGTCATTCATTCTGAGAACACAATTTCATTATTTTATTTTATTTTACGAAGGTTCCTTTCAGTTTCCAAGGGTTTATGTCACTCTTCCTACCAATCAAAATGCCCAGTTTGGCAGTGAATGTGAAAAAAATATACCTCATGCTTTTCAGTGAGATCTATGTGCATATTAATAGATCCAAAAAGCAAGACATAAATTCTATGCTTTTTCCTTTGTGGTAGGTGTAGTCTTGGAACAAGGCCACAAATGATTATTAGTTATCCCTCCAAATGAGCACCCACATGCAGCATTCACATTATCTGATATTATCTAATGCTTGGACCTTTTGCTGGAAAATTTTTACTTCAGTCTTAATGCTGATTTATACTTCTGCAAAGCTGCACATAAAAATGTCAGCAAAGCAGTCCACAGGTAAGTGTAGTTCACAGAGATCTCTCGATATAATTGACCTTGCACTCTGTGGGCGGGCAGGATGGCCCTCCCTCTCCCCCATCACTCAGCACAGTGTCTGTTGGCTGACATAACAGAGTTGGCATTTAGTGTTTTCCTCCAACCATGTTGAGCTGAGCAATATTGTTGTGTTAACAGCTGTTTGAAAGGATTTGGTGGCACTTCACACGATTTCTTCTCCTGGTGTTGGCAGCACTGTGTGAAATTAGTAAGTGAGACTGGGTAATTACTTAATTAAGGAGAAAATTTGGGTAAAAACAGATCAAATGCCTAATTTTCTAGTTTGATAGCCAGCAACTGGATCGATAATGCTAACAAGTATAAAAACCAGTGTGGGTCGGTTAACAAAAGATTGTTTAAAGGACACCAGCCCAGTTCTGTTCCCGGATAGCAAAAAACATTTGGCCCGGATCTGACCTGGAGCCATGGTAAAATCTGGGCCAAATCCAGGCCAAATGTTTTTTGCTATCTGGGATGTGAGTAGACCACCATATAAAAGTCATGTCCACTGTAAAATGTGGCCCATTGGTCATTACTGAATGCACACTTGGTGTGTACATTATTACCTTCCAGTAATTTTAGTTTTTGTGCCTTATAATTATTAAGTATGCAAATTTGTTTAGACAAAGACCGATTAACCAGCTTCCTGTTATGATGCCCCAAGTCTTGTGTGGTGTTATGTTCATTAGCGAACGCTAGTCCTCTGCTGATTTGCAGATCCGCTGTGTCCCCCTTTCACAGCCTTCATTGGGGTGGAACCTGATTCCCTGAGCTGTCTCTGCCATCACACTGCCTGCTGGAGACCTGATGTTGCATGCACCCCTCCCCAAAGGGTAATATACCAACACACCCTAGCCCTGTGCTCCATGGTATCAGGTCTGTTATAGCCGATATTGGTATTGGGTCCGATATAGCCGTAAATCCGATACTGGATATCAGTCGGACAGCCCCGATCTCTATATTCCAGTTCGCAGTTTGCGCTGGACCTTAAACTCGACGCTGTAATACGAGATGCGTCACCGCCCCCATACCATGAACCTGAGCGAGATCTGAGCGAGCCTTGTTTTGAACAAAATGTCGCTCGTTTGGAGATACTAGAGTTTGGAAACACCGAAACGCAAGACGGCTACTTACAATGTGTGTAAAGCCAGCGTGCCGAGGGGTGGAAGTATAGTTGCATCGTACAATACAACAAATTTAATCAAGCCCCTGCAGAGATTTCACGACAAAGTGTACCAGGAGATGCTAGCAAACGGGAAAGACACGAGGCAACAGACCCTCGTTGACGTTTTCCAAAAACGCAACAAATTTACAGCAGAGAACCCAAAAGCGAAAGAAAAATTGGAGAAGACTCTTAGCTCTCCCTCAAGACCTCTTTTGGGTTCTTTCAGGGGCTATTTTGTGTGTTTTGTTGGCTGTTTTTGCCTTCTCCCCCGCTCTCCATCTCCCAAATCACGACGAGGCTAAAGTTGGGCATCTCGTAACTCGGCCAGTCCACCTTAAATACAGAAGTGGTGACATTAGTCTCTGCCCATGTCGTGTCTCCGAAATCACATTATTTAAAATGTATTAGTTTTACACTTTATTTTTTTTACACAGTTGTTGCTGCTACAATGGACATAATACTTGAATTATTTAGATGACTCTCTCAAAACACGACGAGGCTAAAGTTGGCCATCTCGTAACTCGGCCGGTCCACCTTAAATACAGAAGTGGTGAGATTACACTCTGTCCTGTCATGTCTCTGTATTCACATTACTTTAAATTAATTAGTTTTGCACTTTATTTTCTACACAGTTGTTAGTGCTAGAATGGACATAATACTTGAACTATTTAGACTGGCCTATCACTGGATAGGCCTATCACTACCTATCACCATTTATAAAGCCGTTACACTACAAAAATACTGAAACTACAAAAATATTCTTACAGTACACTGATCAGGCATACCAATAAAACCACCTATCTAATATTATGTAGGTCACCTGGTGCTGCCGGAACAGGTCTCGACTCCACAAGACCTCTGAAGGTGTGCTGTGGTAGCTGGCACCAAGATGTTAGCAGCATAAAATATTAAATTGGACACTGAAAGGAAAAAAGCATAATCATATCCAGTCCTAAAACAAATCTATCCTGAAACAGTCCACACTCGTGCTGTGCAGCCATCTTTACAGCTGTGATGGCTTAACTGAAGTCTTGGTGGCCTGATGGTTAGGATGTTTCCCCTGTAATCAGAAGGCTGTGGGTTTGATTCTCAACACTGCTGGTGTCATCTCTGAAGTACCCTTGACCAACTAAATAACATTTTTTAAATGTAACTTTAATGAACTGAGAATTTTAAGTTGCCAGAACTAACTTTTTAAGTTGCATTTTTAAACATCCGTCTATCCCTTCTGCACTGATGTGTTCCTTCAGCACATTTTCACTTAAAACATCTGCATCAGATCAAACCCTTGCTCTATGGCTGCTCTTAGCGATCCAGCCAGTATGTTACACACACACACACACACACACACACACACACACACATTACCACCCAGTCACAGCCACTGAAGTGCCAAAGACGCAAATGGCAGCCTATGCCAGCTCAGTCACCACAGAAAAGGAGGCTTTCAAGTCTTTCCACAGACATCTGCACGTCCTACAGTTTACCCTTGCTTTCCGGTCCCATGCATAATTCAGCAGATCCATAAATAACGTGTGTGTGTGTGTGTGTGTGTGTGTGTGTGTGTGCATGTGTGTGTGTATGTGTTTGTCCAGGTCCATGCACATTGGGATAATGTGGGACCAGCACACTGAAAGCATATACAGCCTATATATGTGTGATGTGTGTGTGTGTGTGTGTGTGTGTGTGTGTGTAAGTGTGTGTCACAAGTGTAGAGGGGTTGATTATGTATTTATCAACAGCCAACAGACAGAATTAAAATTCAGTGCAGCGGGATGGACTGGTCACCCCTGTCTTTCTTTCTTAATGGCATGCAGTGCAATTATTTTTATCACTCTTCAGTGTGCATATATGTGTGTGTGGGGGGGGTGGGGGGTGCAGTGCATGTGACAGGAAAGCTCAGCAGGATGGACATAGAAAGAGCTAGAGCAGTTATCTCTGCTTGTTTTTGAGTTTTAGTGCCACTGCTGTGGGCTGTACCACTGTAATCTACACACACATATATCTCTATTCATGTGTTTGTGGGGTGCTTCAATTGATACAGCTCAATAATACTATACCTATGGTTAAACTATGAAACTAAGAATACTTCATAATTATTAAGCATATGAAGCACAGGGTTGTTTACACCAGACAATACTTTCTCTACACTCAGAAAATAACAGTAAACTTACAAGTTGCTGTCCACTGTTAAAGCTGTGTAAGATATACATGTTTTTTAAAAGAATTCTTCTGTGCAGTCCTCAAAGATATTTGTGAATTATGCTGCATATTGGTATAATGTGTTCTTTCAGAGATGAGACCAGCTTTCCAGATGATGCTGTGAAAATATTCGAAAAGCTTAGCAACAAATGTGGGGAAACTATGCAGCTATACTGTTAAAAAATGAAAACGTCATGAGAGCAGCTTTATTAAGACATTCTGTTGTGACTGTCTGATCCTAAGATCTGTATTGCTAGAGGATAATGGAGCATTATATAGCTCTACTAATTAACAGAATTCAGCAACTGAACAATCAGTAGTTGTCAGTTCATTTTTAAGCTAAGGAGAACTGAAATTATTTTCCGTGTTAAAGAATGAGACAACACAGACAGATACAGGCAGAAAAAATGCTAAAATATTATTTCACACCAACCTTAACTTCATTGTTCTGTTACCTTTTCACATTAAAAATGTGATTATAACTGATCTTCCAATTAATTTATTTTTATTAAAACATTCAGAGATGCTGATGTGGTTAAATTTTTGGTCTTGTACAACAAAGTACATACAATTATGTGCATAAATCAGAAGTCACCACTAGTAAATATGAAGTCTGATGATAAATAGAAGCACATTTCTTAAGCGCTCATTGACAAGTTACAAACCTGTCCACTCAAACATAAAGCCCATTAGAAATTGCTCTATGAGAAAACCAGGCTTTTCTCTTACTCCATATTGGGAGAGACAGGCATTATCGTTCAAATGAGCCATTTATCACATTATAAATACTATAAAACAAGTGTCTGTGTTAAGTGAATGTGTGCTGTTTCTTTCCTCTCGTTAACGCTAAATGTTCTCAGTGGCTCTGTTTCTGCTCTACATCCATTCTGCTTAGCAAGTTGGGGTACTTGTGAGGGTCAACACAGGCTAATGAAACCCTCATATCACCTTAACATTGGCTTTTATATCCTCCAGGCCTGTCCCTAGACAACAATAAGTTACCTCACTACAGCTAAGGACTAAATGTGTATGTGCAGATATAATATGGCTGACATAACCGCGAGTTCACTGAGTCAGTGACCAGCATGGTTCAGTTGGAGCTAATTAAATGCTCATGGAGTTTTTTCACAGCCTTACTCAGGCTGTCCCTGGACACATATATATTTAGGCTACTGCAATTAAAGCCTTGGCAGTCCACACATGTATTGAGTGCATTTACTGGGTCAAGACGCCTAAGGATTCTTTCAGTGCCTCATGATGCTTTAAGGATAGCGGTGTGGGCCGAAGCAAAATCAATATGGTTTCTTAAGGGAGATGGTGTGAAAACCTCACTGGAATGCTTAACACACTGCACTACATAGTAAGGTATACAAGAAGGAAAAAGGAAAGAACTTGAGAGGATTTAACACTATGTTAGAGTTGCCTGAGATAGAAAGGCTAAAAAAGGGCACAGTTATACTAGCTAACATTCAACCAGCTCAAATAAGAACATACACTCCACTGCAATCTCCAGCACACACACACCTAGTACACACACTCCATTATTCTGCTCCTGTCGGCAGGAATCAAATACCAGCCCGACCTTTCGCCATCCGGGTGGAACAAATGCTATTGAGTGCGTGAGCCAAACGGCTAATTCCTGCTGAGGCTGAACCACTTCTCAAGGGATAGTACTGCTCAATCCACTCAAAACCCCCTGTGCCTATTTACACTGGTCTAAGACCTGCAGCCTTTACCCCAAAATGGACTGACCCTTGGCAGTGCAAAAACAAGACATGGTACTACTGAGAACAGATGAGCTATCTGGACATCATGTCTATGAAGTAATGACACCACGATATTTGTAGTTGGTATGAATGATTCTCACTGGACAACTGATAAACATGTTCCCCGATTTCCATCTTGTCATACCAAAAATCTCCCTTATAGGCCTTCCAGTAACAACTTCCAGTGATGACAAACAGAAATCCCATTTAAAAACCTGTCATTTGTTTATTTCTTGAAACCAGAGAAGGACACAAATATTCTCACAAATGAACAGTTAATGTGCGATTTCACATTAATAACACACTTATTGTACCTACAATAGATAAGAGAGTTATGTGAGGAACACAACTGCACTGGTTCAGAATTTGAAGGGGGGGCGGGGGCATTTGTGATTGTGGGGTGTAGCCAGCACAGAAAGCCACCTTAGTTACAGTGTATGTTTTAGGACAGCGTCAGGTGTCAAACCAAAACAACTTAATTGCTTCATCTCTACAATTCAGCATCAGGCCTCAGGCAATACAACATCATAGCATCAGGCTGAGCAGAGCAACAAGTGACACCCCAGCTCAGATTATATCAGTGTGTTTCTATTGCAAAATCACAACAAGGCATATCATGTAAACAGTTTGTGGAAACCTTAAATAATAAATAAATAAATAATGAATGAATGAATGAATGAATGAATGACAAATAATGAATGAGCCATTAGTCATTAGTAACACTAACTGAGCAACACTATCATTACAGCGAATAATATTTCAAGATTACAGTAACTTTTGTGAGGTAATTATAGCTTCTGTGTTGCAGTTCAGGTCAATTTGTTTGAGGTAAGTGAGGTAAGTGCTTAGATGTTCATCTTCATGCTCCGTCAACCTGTTCCTCTAAGATCATGTCGCTCACACTGCTGTTTGCAAATAAACTCGTAATTACATGCTTCAAATGCCTTTGAAATATCAGGATGTCAGAGGAACGCCCAAAACAAGCCATACCTGTCAGTGTTGGTCCAACATGCTTGAGCAAGTCTGTTGGCAGTGCAGACCACACATCTACTGCCTGTTCTGAACACTGAAATTAAAGGATGGAGACTAAACTGAAAAAGTTTTAAATTATTTTAAATGCTTTAAATTGGCTTGATTCAAATGTGTATATCATTTCCACATTAATAAATTACATTACATTTATTCAACCATGCAAGAAAACAGTACTTAAACTGTTTTTAAACATTACAAAACTGTAACCATCCGAAAAAGAGCACATAAAGCTTTCATCTTTGAGAGAAGAGAAAATTAAGCTCCAGTCTTGCTTCAGATATGAAAAAATCCAGGTGTTTCTATCCTTCCTTCCAGTGTGAAAAGACTATGGGTCTGAAAAGATGAGGTTTCCAAGAAGCAATTTCTAACTTATATTCATATTCAAAAAACATTATATTCAGTTGATGAAGCCTCTATGTAATTATGTGAATAGAAAAACAATGTTTTGATAAGACAGCAGGAACATGTTTCAAAATTACATGTTTGACAATAAATGGTTGGATATCATCACTGGTTCTCATGCAATCCACATAATTTCTGATGTAAATGAAACTGCATGTGTATGTAAAACCTCTCTGGTCTCAGACCTGTTGAGCAGAGGGATAATCCTGGCCTCCATACCCTACCGAACAACACACACACACACACACACACACACACAAACACACACTCAAATGTAAACACACATACTCACAAGCTCCCCTACCTAATCACAGCACATGTTACATCTGAGCCTAGTCCACTGATAAGAAACATGAGCAATGTTACCATGACAACGGGACCCCCCAACTCCCTTTCTTTCATCTCTTTCATTATAACTCCAACATATTAGCACAGTTCTGTTCAATTTTCTTGACTTTTCCCAGTTCTGAAAGTGGAGCTTGAAAAATTTTGTAAAGGCTGGATTTGGACATAATTTTTCAAATATTCAATTTTAATTCAATTTTAGTTACAGTCAGCTTTTATCTCTGCTTTTGTGTTTTTGTGCTCTTTATGTATTATAGAGATACAAAAGTTGCCATTTGAGCCTTATTGTAATGGTTGGCTGAAATGCAAACCAACTTTAAGACTGTATGAATTCAGGCACTACATTTTACATAATACCCCACCCAGCTTCTTTCCTTTGAATACCATTTTCATAAAGTCAGGCTGTACAAAATCTTCTCAGAACAGAGTTAGTGACAGGTAGACGTGTACGCAAGAGCATCAGCATGAACAATCAGTTATGCATATGCAGTTAACAGCTTAACATTAAGCTTAACGTAAAGTTATCTGCACTTTACAGCAAGCTTTAAATGCATATCTAACAATTTCAATGTTAGTTGGGTTAGCAAGTGTGGTTACATAGTTTGGCAGAGTGATAACTGCTCATCTGCTATCTAGATAGCATGAATTAATGAAGCAAACTGGGAGAAGTAGTAAAATATTAATACAACCAGGGAGGACAAGGAGGAGTAGTGAAAGAAAAATACAACTGAGAGAAGGAATTAAAAGAGAATCAGTAAAGGAAGGAGAACAACAAATAAAGACAGGAAAATGGAGTGAGAGAAGGATAAAAACAGGGGGGGGTGAAAGAAGAACAAAAACGGTTAGAAAGTGTGAATTTAGAATCAGAACAGGGAGAAGGAGAGAAAGAAGAACAAAAATAGAGATAGAACAGGTCTTTAAAAAGATTCTGAAATAAAAGGTGCTTCAAAGCAAACAAAGTAAAGAAAAAAGTGTTCAAAGCATAATAAACTTTCTGAGAATGCATGCTGGCACAAATTTTGATTGGCTGAACAGTTTGTTAAAAGTATTCAGTCAGAAAGGATGCAGATTTCTGTTTTTCATTCATACTCTTCTCCCCCTACAGCTGGCAAGAGACTGGCCTGTGTCACCTTTAATAGAGTTGAATGTAAAATTAATTTTGGCTAATAGTGGTCATTAACCACTAAGTTTGCATTACTGGCTTTACCATGGCCTGGATGATCTTGTTAACCAACAAGTAAAGTAAATTTACAGTGCCTTTCATGTCAACCTATGGTAGGTTAACCTACCATACAACTTTACAATTTTAGTACAATTTTTGTCCAAATGTAAAAATTAGAGCTCCAAATATAAAATATATAAGGTCCAAATATAAAAATTTGTGAATTTGTAGCCAAGTTATGTGCACACTTACTATTGCTAGCTTATTAGCACTCATGCTAAGTAGCTTATTCACTAATCAGGTCTGCCCATACACAGATGTGGCTTCAGGATTATAAAACCATCCCTGTACCCTCATCCCTGTTGAAGGAGGAGATGAGCAGTATTTTGTTGAGGTTAAGGCTCATACAAACTGATTTTGTATATTTTAATGTATGCTTGATTACCACGTGAGTTGCAGGCTAATAACACAGCTGTTACTTTAGGCTACACTCCAGCTACCATGCTACACATAATTATAAAAAAATTATGGGTTGTTAAATGGGTTTTCTGGGTTTGTGGATGGTTTAGGTTTTGGGCAGGTAGGGGACATTCCTTCATAGACCCAACATCTGTAGCAATGCTTAGTGATATCTACTGTTGACTGGTGTTCAATTACGCATACACAGCTTGTATAATCCTCACAAAAAAGCATTGTCAGTATAACAGTGCCTTGGAGCAGCTGCACATGAGCCTAAGGTCACCATGCCCACTGTCAAGTGTCTTCTACAGGGGTATCAAGCAGCCAGGGACAAGGCTGCAGAGCAGAAATGCTCATGTAAGGACTTCACAGGTGTTTCTGTCTGTCTTTCCAATGTGAGAAAACAATTAAACCCTGTGTAGCTGTTAAAGGCGTTTAACCAAATGGCTTTTAGTCAGCCTTTTTTTTGTGGCCATTTGTTCTGATGTGTGACTCCAAAGAAAAAAGCATTCTTGAATGAGCACACATTTTAGTCAACATAAATTCGAGATTAATTTCAAATCATTTCTGCAGTGGGTTCATTAAAATACATGGTGCAGCAGGATATAATATGTAAATATTCAGTCCCATGTGGTAGCAAGGAAAAACATAGTAAACTTGTTTAATTTACCAAAATGGGGTCAAGTTCAGATGTGATGTCATCATGATCAGATATGAATAATGATAGCAATATATTAACTACATAATTAGGGGATTAGTGGAAATATATTAATTAGTGGAAGCTGCAAACATGAATGCAGTGATTTACCTTACAGTGAGAATGTCCTAATCTTCATATCCTCTTGATTCATTTATTGATGTGTGTTTGGGAATTAAAACGTCTGAATGTATTTGGAGGTGTGGCAGTGCCCTAAAACTGCACACTTAAATAGGAGCTCCCAACAAAAACCATTGGGAAACATGTTTTACTATTCACAAAATATGCTGGTGGTTAAAATATGGCTTTAGATATTGTGGATTTTGTGTGTGTGATGATGAGGAGGCTTCAGCGAGTTGGGAAAGCTGCTTTCAGATTAGTTAAAGTGTAGAGCCAAAAATAAAAAAATTAAGCTCTTTAATGTTTCTACCCTGAGTTGGGGGAAACTGCTTTAGCCCAAAATTGACTGTTCTTACCAGTGTTGACATTCCAGAGACCTAGTCACTTTTTGACAGAGCAAGCTATCTCATGGTTTAAACAATAATAATTTGGTCAATTTTGTCAATAAAAGATAAAGGAACTCTTAAGTTTGTATTTATAGGAGGACACCGCCAGATGAGTAGAGGGACTCAATGGACATCTCTGGCCTTAGCACTCACTCTCTACCACTTGGCCTTGCTTGTTCTTGCTCTCTCTCTTTCTCATTCTCCTCTTTTATTCAATATTTTCCAGCATAATAACACAGTTTTCTCAGGTGGTATTCACAATGATGTATTTGTTTCACTCACAGTGTCTTTGGTATAGCCTCATCTCATTATTCACACATTTGTAACAATAGCTGCTTACATACTGTTAATAAATAAATCTGTGTTACCTTAAACCAGTGTGATGCTTAATCTACTGATCAGCAAAGCTATACTAAACACAAATTGTAGTGCTCTCCCACTTTAATATTAACAGTTCTCAGTCCTGTAGACCTTCACATATAGTTATTTTCATAGGTCAGTTCAAGAACCATGAAAAGCTCTATACAATCTAAAACGAATACTTGGAACATTACATTGTGTCATTTTCACATGCACTTCTCTCTCCAGTTAATTATGTGCAGCTTTTAAGTGGCATTGCTGAAATACATTTGTTTTTATCTTTTTATCTTTATCTTTACATTTGTTTTTATCTTTATCTTTTATTTGTTATACTTCTACCTTATAACCTCTGCCATAAGCTGTCAAAAATGTCAATCTTGTGAAAAGGGTCTATTTGAGCTATAGCTTGGTTTTGTAGGGCTTAACTCAAGCTTGTTCTCCATACTCAATGAGTGTCGAGCAGAACGTCTTTAGGCTATATTTAGAAGAAGACCAAAATTTCACGCTCAGTTAAAGGTCTTATTGGAAGGTCAGTGATGCTGATAGAATGAGAATGATCCCATTTGAGATGAAATTGATAGGGGTCATTAATAACGTGATGCTGAATGGCTGTAATGATCTAAAGAGCTGGTTACCACAATTAAAAGCATTAGCTGAGGTCACCTACAGGCCAGAGCTTACATGCCAGAATTTCTGTGTTTGTGCCTGAGAAGCATATTCAGCAATTCTGACCTGCTAGTAGAGAGGACATCTGAGTTCACAAATGCTGTTTCACCTCAGCATATTCCTTCAAGCTGATGCCTACTGGAGCCACAAGTATCCAGATATCTTATCCTCACAATCAGTACACTTTCTCACTTGCTCAAAGGCCTGTTTAGCCTCAATGAAACTATTTTATGATAATAAGTCTGGTCCAAATAGGAAACATCCACTGCATGCATACATTTTAGCATCCAGATCATTGTGATCAGGTTAATTGTTGTTGGACTGGGATGAGGTACTGTATGCAGCCTAAAATATCAGCAAAAGATGATCTGTTATTCAAACACATGATCTGTTCTGACTGATTGTGACTGAATCAGGTGGTATATCAGAGACCAGGTGTCTAAATACATTATAGAGTCTGTTGGTTTTTCTCACATTTGCAGTTAAAAACGTTCTGCACAGGGATAAATATCAATACACTATAACACTGGCAACTTGAAGCTTGAATAAATGTCTTAATCTAAATAAAAATGCACCTCAACTGTTCGAGCAATACTGTACATTTCAGAAATAAGCCAGAGAGGCAGCAGGCATAGGCAGTCAGAGAGAGCTGAGACAGTCGAACCCAGTCCAGGAGTGCTGAGATTGCCAGGGAAGTATGTAGAAATGCTGTGGGTAATGACCAAGGCAGTATACATCAACATCTCAAACACAGCATGACAATGGTGGGGAAAAGCACTTAAATACTGTAGTTTTGTAAAGAAAATTAGCCCCTACCAACCTCCACAGTAGTAATAGCTATATATATATATTTTTAAAAAGATTATCGATATTGTTATCAGTATTGGAAAAGAAAAGGTGATACTGAGTCTGTGTAACTCTTGGGCTGAATGGCAAAATCTTTACTGATTCTCAATTGAGAATCAAAAGGATTTTGGCATTTAGTCCAAGATTAGGCTTTGTCCAGGTCTGTGATCTTGACCTTTTGGTATAAAGCTGCAATTAACCTAAAGGTTAGTGTGTTTCAAAGACAAGTCAGGCACTTCTAGATGCTACAGATTGTATTTATAATTTGTTGAACACATGCTTACATTTTATAAAATGTAAATGAGGCAGAATATTGGTTAGAAGATTCACTTTGTTTACTCTTTCACTACAAAGGAAGACAAATAAAGACCTTCAGGTAATCACTGGGAGCAAGAGGGTCCTGTGCGTCTTTGTGTGCTATCAACAGTCACAGAGACATGGGCCAAGACTCATCTGACATGCGTCAGGAGGGAAGAAAACTTTCAAAAACACCACAAATACTATTTTCATAGAACAATTTCACTTGGTGTAAACATAAAAAAGTTTGTGCATTTATAGGAATACCTACTATGAGCAATTACACCAGTTATTGAGATAAAGTGATTATTTTTCACCTGGTCCAAAATCTGAAAGTGAAAGAGCAAATTAAATGAAGAGAGACAAAGTGATATAACAGCACATTATTATTATTATTATTATTGTTATTATTATTATTGTTATTATTGTTATTGTTATTGTTATTGTTATTGTTATTATTATTATTATTATTAGTAGTAGTAGTAGTAGTAGTAGTAGTAGTAGTATTAAATAATATTCACTTTTTGAAATGACACAAAAACAGATCTACTATCTCCTAAGAACTGATTCAATTTTCAGAGCTGCATGACTTTAAATATGCACATATGAAACATATGAAAAAAAAACATATGAAAAGTAATATTTAAAAGAACAAAATTTAAAAAGCCCAAAAAGTCAGAATTCCCCTACATGAAGGATTTTTTCAGGCCACCACACACATGACTACATATAGATTTAATAACAGTGGTAATTTCATTGTAACAGAAGGCCTCTCATGGCTTACTGCTTTATTTACCACTTTCTCAAAAGCCTGTTTTTTGGGTTCTTTTCATATTTGTCTCTGGAGAATACTGCAGTTTCTCAGCGTTCCTCAGCAACAACAGTCATGTAGAGTTTAGCTGGGCTAGACAAAAAAATATTCTGTCAGCTTGACTTTGAGTCACATACACATACAAACACACACACACAAACACACACCCACATCCTCCCATATTTAGATGGAGAGTAATGATTCCATTGAGAACTTCTCCATTTACACTCATTCATTAAAGGATTTCTATTTGTTGCCATACTGACTGCATTCAGATGTAGATTACAAAACATAAGTATCTGCACATCATATACATGCTCACTATTTATACAGATGCTGGTGTGACTGACAATTTGTATATATGACTTTTTAGCAGGTCACCTTCTATCTTTATTATGGTCAGTTCCCTGAACAGTCTGCATCTTGTTTGGCTGAAGGGAGTTGGAAAGAGAGAGAGGGAATGAAGAAAGAACTAAGAAAAGAGATAGACATATGAGGTGGAACAGTTTAGAATGGTGAAAGCGCCCTAAGACCACAGATTTAGTGAGAGAGAAAGATTACCTTCTCCATTTGTCCAGCACCACAGGGACCTGTACTGTACGAGTGGAGGATCATAATTGAACTGTGTAAAGTAGGGCATGAACTACTGATTATACCTACTGATTAATCTACCAGTCTACATGAGGATCAATAAAGAAATATGGTTTTGTATCCAAAAATACATACACTCTCAGACCAGCATATAAAATATACACATTGGGTACACTAACTGTCCATTTCATCAACTCCACTTAACATATAGGTCCTCTTTGGAGATTACAATTACAGTAATCCCCTGCTTTCCGCGGGGGTTATGTTCCAAGAGCGCCCGAGTACAGTGAAAAACCACGTTGTTGTGATGTGGTTAAAAAATGCCTAAATATGCCCCAAATATGCTCCCAAAACACTTTCATTTCATTTTAAACTCATTACCCTTAAAGAAAATATAAAGGTAAACCCTTATTCATACTGTACAGTTTAAACTGAACTCCTGCAGTGCTAAGTATAATATCACCCCTTTAAAGGCTGTATTGTAATTCATGCAAAAGCCTTTTCTTTGGTATGTGCTATTGTTTACTTTGGTATAAGCAGGTAAATACAGTAAAAAAAATCATTTAATTTACTGTAATGAAAATACAAGGCTTTAAAAAGAACAAAATGAAAAGCACAAGAACACTCGAGATGCTCCAGGGGGGAAATTTTGGACTGCAGCTGCGTCAAAGGGCAGCAGCCAATCAGCAGCAAGGAGAAATAAATAACGTTCTCGGATTGGCTACTTTCAAACCTCCCACCTCTGAGTACAGCGGTATTTCACCATCCCAAGTCGCGCTTTCTTTGTGTTTCTCTCGTCAGTAGCCAAAGCATTTATAGTTACTTTTAATATAGAAATGTAGCTGAATTTACGTTAATATTTATGTAAATATTACATTTAAAATTTTATTTGTTTGAATAATTTAGCACTAAAAAAGTATATATTACCATGAAAAAGGCTGACATCCGAGCCTCGTCCTCGAGCATGGTTCATGTTTGGGTGCGGTGCTCAGTAACCTAGCACGAGGATGAGGGGGTGTGGCGGATGTCACAAAAGTAAAAAAATGTGGAGGATAGCTGCAGTTTCTGCGTTAGTGCGAGGATTTCCGCGTACAATTATCAGTTAGGTTCTAAGAAAAAATCTGTGTTAGACGGATTCCGCGACTCCTGATCCACGTAAAAGCGGGGGGTTACTGTATAGACTGTGGTCTACATCACATTTTAGCCCTCTCTACCCCTTCGTCAGTCTGGACCAGCAGTGAACAGACATTATTTCTCAGCACACCAGTGACACTGTCAGGGTGGTGGTATTTTAATGTGTGTGTGTGTGTGTATGTGTGTGTGTGTGTGTGTGTGTGTGTGTGTGTTTTGGGTGTGTGTTGGCTGTTGGCTGGATATTTTTGGTTTTGCTATCAGTCCAATAATGACACAGAGGTGTTTAAAAACTCCAGCACCACTGCTGTGTGATTGACTCTGGACTACAGTCTTTAAAGGTCCCATGACATGCTGAATTTGTATGCTTTTATATAGGTCATAGTGGTCCCATAATACTGTATTTGAAGTCTCTTTATGAAATTCAGCCTTGGTGCAGAACTACAGCCACATCAAGCTAGTCCCACAATGAGATTTCCCCAGGACGTGCCATTTCTGTGTCTGTGGGGCTTGACAACATAGGCCCTTCTTGTTATCTGAGCTTTTTTTATTTTTATTTTTTTTATTATTCATTTAGGCCAGATCAGACAGGGGTAGAGAAGATACAAAGAAAATACAAAGAGAGGAATGAGAAAGAAAAAGAAAATAAATAAATAAATAAATAAATAATACAAAAACAAAAAACAAAAAAAAAATTTGAAAAAGTTCGAAAAAGGGGTGAAGGGGGAGAGAAAAAAGAACAAAATGAAAAATACATGTGTCTGTAGCTTTAAATGATAATGAGGAGGAGTGAGGCTTGGCAAGGTGCAGGGTGGGGGAGGGGCCAGCTAGCTGGTAAAAGAGTTGTATTCGTCTGTAGTGAGATTCGTGACATTTCCGTGATAGCCATGCAGTTGAGATCAGTGCCTATAGCCCTGTTGCTGTAAGACTCCTCAAATTTTACCCATTCTCATCTGATCACCCTGGTTTACACACTTGCTCACTCAGAGTCATTTCAGTGAGGGGAAAGGCAGATATCGCGCGTGCCATAACACTAACAGCAGCACGGTCATCCAAATAACAAAGAAGTACAATACTCGAGTTAATGTGTGTATTCACACACATCCCTCATTGGTATAATGCAAATACTTGGCCAAAATCAAAATCACAATCCATTATGTACTGGCACAAAAAACAAAAGAAAAACCAGAGAAAGCTCAAAATAAATTAAAACCGGTTAATTAATTAAAAAAATCAGTACAGTAGTAATGGTTATAGTATGCAGGATACAGTTTAGGCCAAAAAAATAAATGTCCTCAACAAAAGAGAACAATTGTTTGTCTAAGTGAATTCCATATGTTATTATTAAGTTATTCTTTAAAATTTTAGTCTGTGATTTTTTGTTAAATTGTTTATTTCAAAGCTGTGGATATAATATTTACATTAAACGATCATTACATGTGGCATGTTTAATGTCTCTCACAGAACGAGTGACATGGTTTTACATGGCTGACATTTTTGCTGAAGCTGCTGTTTAAATTGTTTAAAAGCATCTGTGTTGTATGGTGTGGGTGAGTGAACTACTTCTTGTTTCAGATTCAGATTACCTGGAAAGTCAATTCTGACACCTATTTAATCTTGATTTTTTTGGGGTCAACATTCTCATGCTGTTTTCTTATTTTTGGTGCCTAAAAGTGCATTACAGTAGCCTTGCACTAATGCTTCAATTTATGTCCAAAAAAATTAAGAAACTGTGTCAATGAGGAGGTAAAACATACACACTGAAGCAGGAAGATTAAAATCAGCATTACTGGATTACCCTCAGTGTCAACTCCTTTATCCCACGTGGATTACACAGGGTCTCTAATCTGAAACAAATTTAGGCACAGCACAAAGGGGCTCAGGATCTACTGCTCTCCTTATGAAAGGAGGAAAGGTATAACTTGTCCTGACCCATAAAAGGCAGGATATGCATGTGTACTTCATCTCTTAGTCTAGACGTGTTGGGCCAGGGTTATTGATCTGTCTCAGATGACTGCATCATATAGTAGGGCACTTTTCCTCAGGCTGTAGAGGGTGACCCACGGTGAGAGAGAGAGAGAGAGAGAGAGAGAGAGAGAAAGAGAGAGAGAGAGAGAGAGAGACGATACTTAAGTCTACTTTTCAAAAATCTAGTATTACTCCTACATCATTTTACAACATTGCCCTTCTGTATTATTCTTCACCCTGAGGTACACTTGTGATGTGTCTACGGCTTTTACATGTTAAAAACTGTCCTAACTGTCCTAATTTTACATGATCATTTTCCAAACTTTTTTTCACTTTAAACACTTTTTTGTGCCTTCAAGGCTGATATTTGTAAAAGAGCTCTACAAATGAATTCAAAAATCAGATGTGGCTGGAACACTCCTTTATAACTATAAAATTAGTAAAGCATTTTTTTCATCATAAAATAATTAAGAATTAACAGGACACTGTGAAACATGGCTTTTATTTAACCTAATAAGGAACTGATATCACACCACAGTATATGAAAGACCACAGTATGGTCTTTCATATGCATACAAAATAGAATTTGAAATGAATAAAACAATCCAGATTTAGTTTTTTTTTAGCTGTGTGCTTCTATTCAACCCCATGGCAGTTGCTACTGAAGAACACTTTTGTGGAGCGTGGGCAAGTCAAGTGCAAAGTCAACAATGTTTTAACTTTTAAATCTAATCTAGACTAGGTTTATACTTAATCTGGGTCCGAGAACTGGCCAATGGTATCAGGCAGTTTTTCATTTACACATTAGCATGTCTAAACTAAAATATGGTTAGTGCTTGCAAAAAAACGAACAATCAATCACTGCCAGCGATTGACCCCACAATCGATCTCTGGGGTGATTGGCTAATCAATAAATAATAAATGGGACACAACAGGTTTAATTAGTTACTCAAGACAGGACAGCTGTCATCCTGCTGGTGTTTAGAAATGGATAAAACGCGATTATGCACTGAAAGGCACTCTTTTTATTACACATCTACATTAATATGTGCAAATATGCATGTTAGAATATGATGAATGCACGAGTGCACTCCACAACCCAGCAGAAGAGCTCTGGTCTGTTTCCATAGCTGTCAGCTAGCCTGTGCTTATTTATCTTCACTTCACGGATGATGTGATGACTTCCGCTAATGCTTTGCCCTGTAGCCTCAAGGGAAAAAGACAGAGCATGTCATAGAGAGAGAGAGAGAGAGAGAAAGACATTTCTGTGGTGAAAAAAAATATGAATTTATAGATGGCTCTGTACAAACCCTTTCTACAAACTCTGCTGTTTTTCCCATGCTCCTAGAAAGATCTGAGCTTGTTCAATGCCTGGCTGCCGTCCAAGGACATGTGCCATAATCTCCATCATCATAACAATAACTTACTGTACTTTCACAACAGTGATTCTTTTGTGAAGTGCAAAAACATGACATACCTCACCAGAGCAGATGAAGAAGCAATGGCAGAAGGCGAATGCTGCATTTGGTGACGTAAAGGATCATTTGATCCTGTAGTGCTAGTAAGCAGTTAGCACTGGTAACTGGGCTTAAGACAAATGATCATACTAACAGGTCTGCATAAGCTATCATACATCAATCCTGTTAGGTTTATGTGCCCCTAAAGGCCTCTTTGGTACCTCACGGCTCATTAAAAAACAAGAAATGACAATGAGACTTTTAACTCGCACCACATTTGTGTTTGCAAGTACAAGAGATGTCATTTGAATTTGATGGTACACTTTACCATGTTCTATTCTTCATTGGACACTAAAACAAACTGAAGAACAGAATGTACATCAAAACAATCAGAATACTACCCTGCAGGGATAACATTTTAGGAATAACATTGACTTTAAGGTGGCTAATTAACAACAGTTTGTTCATGGTCATTTCTCAGAAGTGAGTGGGGTTTTAAACTGGAAGTATGATTGCGGACAGAAGATGGTTAATCTGACCACTGCTAAAAGGGCTGAATCAATTACATCAAGTAATTACATATATATATATATATATATATATATATATATATATAGGGGTAAAAGGTAAAATGGTGGCATTTTATATAATGTGTGTGCCAGAGTTTGATTTATTCCGGTCATCATGTAGTGTCTTTCTTTTGAATACAATACATGACTATCAAATTCCAATTACCTGTTGTTCACAGGTGAGGTGGTCTTCTCTAAGGGAAGCCCTTTGAAAAATGCAGGGAAAATGTGGCCCATCAGAAATTATTTTTAGAAGTAGTACTAGTTTAGGCTCAGTTTTCTATGATGTAACTCAAACAATGAACACACTTTTGACAGTTGAATGATATTGTATCATGACTGGTGATCATCTGTACCACAATATCGATATTGACTGGTGTCATACAACGTAAATATCATCAACTACATAATTTTGGAAAATACCATCATACCATCAGTACAACCCATTAGTTTCTTTATAATTATGGAATTTTGTGCAAAATTTCCTCTAATCATTGCAAATTTCTGCACAACGGTAGTCCACTGAACAATGCAACTTAATTCTTGTTACAAAGAACAGCAGTCAAACCTTGCACAAACAAACCCATTTTGTCTCCGGTCAGGCTATTTACATGTGAAATAAGCGATAGACAGTCTAAAACAATGTCAGATCTCTCATTTGCGAGCTAAATTCACAGTGAAGGGTTGTGCAAAAAGGCATTTAATTGAGCTGAAAATACCACATGACAGCCATTCTGTTTGGCTACAGTTACAACACAGCAACTTCAGTTCCAGCTTCTGCAGAGCTCCTGGTTTTGTTGTAAAAGGCAGCAACTTCAGAAACTAAGGACGGCCCAGCTGCTCTGTGATTTGGCATGCTCTGGGTGTAAAAAAATGACCATAATGTAATGATTGTGGGTTTTTTTGGGAGGCATGCACTGGTTTAAGTATTTTGATTTTTTTTTTATTTTACATTGGTTATTGTGTTCATATATGGCCTATATGGACTCGTGAATAAAAGTTTCAAGCATTTTTCTGATTTTCTGACCAATTTTAGCTACTGGGTGCCTGTACCACCCAGTAGCTCATCCCCCAGTCACATGATGCTACCAAGCCGGGGAGTACAAAGGGTAACGTGCTTCCTACCAAACACCAACACCACATTTTTCAGAATGGCCACTAACACAACATCATTGCAATGCTTGGTGGAGAACATTAACTGCCAATTCTAGTACAACAGAAATAGATGCCTGCATTGTCTAGCATCATGTTAGGTGATTGGGGGGTGGCAGTCATGCTATGTTAGACTTCATATTGGTACCCATGTTTTGAAACTTTACAAAGGTTTATATTGTTAATCAAAATCATTTATGTTAATAAAAGTGAAGAACATTCAGTTCTTTAAGACATGGGCCCATTTATGCACAATCTGAAGCATACAAGCAGAAGGCAGATATTGGATTAGGCAGCTTCCTTAGTGAGCTAATATACATAACATCAATTACACCTCTCTCTCACTCTCTTTCTCTCTCTCTCTCACACAAACGCACACACACACACGCACACACACGCAAATATATACAGGCCTTCATCAAAACGAATGGCACAAAGTAGCTACTTGCTCTGCTATTAGCTCTAGCAACTGGTCTTTATTCGCAGGGCTGAAGTGGTGGGGGGTTGCGTGACTGCCCACTCTCTGCTCTGTCTGTGGAAGCTGCTGACTGTGTGGTTAGCACAAGCTGACTCACAATTTCTTAAATGCTGTTCTTTTACCACACGCTCAGACAAGAGGCCAACTGATACTGATTTATTGTTATGTAAGGCTGTCCATAGAGAGCAATGCAAAAACTGACAGAATAATACACCAGACCTAAATGTGCAAACTTTGCCATACTTATCCTTTAAAATGCTTGGTTAACAAATGTACAATCTCAAAACTAACCTTAGAAATAATCTGATAATGCTAATTTTTGCAAGTACTTAGGTGTGCCCCCTGATTCCTTCCATCATAGCCTATTTTCTGCTATGGCAGTAACATCAGTTTGGAGGAGCCACTAAAACATGGGGCTTAAGAAAATTAATTTCACATTTTGTCATGTCTTGTGTACTGAATTAGAAACACATTTACACTAAAGAGCAAGACTATTCCTTCAAAGAAGTCAGTGCAAATATTTCAAAAACACTGGTTCATTTAGAAGCATTCCCATTTTTCTGAATATATGCAAGCAGGTGAGCAGAGATGCTGTTCCCCCATTGTAGGGATAATATTTCAGTTTGTAACAGGTATTTCCATATATATTGTCTTGTGCCTTTAGTGTTTTATAGTGACTCTTTCAGTAAAGAAATTGCCATGACTGTTAAAAATAACATGTTTTTTAATTCCTAGAAACTATTATGCCTTTAGATAGCCCTGAACCCAAAGAGACTTTCAATAATACTTTTTCAATAATATTTTCAGTGTGTTCATAAGCCTCCAGCTTTCATGCAGCTAAAATGTATAAGCGGATATGGGCCTCCGGCTGCCGTAGCCTTTTTACATTTGGACTTGTTTCTGTTTTATGCTGATGAGCAACGAGTACATGGTCCTTTGGCGCGCTCTGTGACTCATCAGTGGCTTTTTGTTTGGGAAGTGGAAATCGATTTCATGCATGACTTGGAGCAGCTCTGAAAGTACAGACCTTCTTTATTGGCATCCCGCATGTGCTGGGTCCTTACCAGGACTGCATTGTGATATTGCTACGCTTGGGTACCTCAGTCTTTTATAGGCTTTGAATGGCAGGTCAGTAAAGATGACATGCTGACCCTGGCAAAAGAGTCCATGCAACACGCATTTGATCAGTGGTTGTGCAGCGATGTTGGACCAATTCTGAACATTCGATTCAGAGGCAGTTGGAAATACAGTGGAAATGCTGAATAAGCTCAAAATATGTGCATAGATATACATGTGTGAGTGAGTGAATGTGTGTGTGTGTGTGTGTGTGTGTGTGTGTGTGTGTATGTTTGCTTGTTCTTGTAAGCAAGATTCATTCCACCTTCACCTTCAGGATATAGATAGTGGATGACAGAGACAAATAAACCTAATTTATTTGGGGCAACAGGGATTTGAAAGTGTGTGGCAGAAACCTTAGAGCTGACCTGAGAGATGGAGTGTGTGAGCAGAATGGAGAAGATGTGTAGTTCATAAAAACATGAGGACCAGCAGTCAGAAGAAGGAGAGGTCAAGAGATGTCTCTGTTTCCACGAAATCACATGGCTGACAATTGTAGAAGTATTAATGCTTATAGGGGTGAATAGAGAGACTAGAGGAAAGAGAGATCGACTGAGATGCAACAGCACTGAAAAAATAATATAAAAAACATAGATAGAGGGCCTGTCCACGTATAACTACAGCCCAATACAAATAGAAAGCTTCCCATTGGTCATTTCCCTCTAACATGGTTGCCATAGCAACAACTTGCATAATAAACAAGAAGCCACATGAGCCTTTGGCAGTACAGGCAAAAGAGAAATCCCCCTTGATTTAGTCTAACAGCCCAAAAGGCTGATATTAAATATTAACAATAGGCGAAAACATTGAATTGGACATATTGCATGCAATAATTCATCTGAACTTGTCAGGTAATCTGTAGGTTTTTTAATTTTTAGTGTTTCTGGACTCCAACTCTATGATGTTCTCGTTGTATTCTTTTTGCAGCTTAAGACTGATCAAAACTCATCCTGCAGAGTGGGCTATCTAATCAAGGAGAGCATTTTAGTGAATTAACTGAATACTTTAACATTGAGAAATGTTAACGTTAATGTCACTACAGCCAGTAGGGACCAAACTGCATTATGCAAATGAGGACAACCTAACTGGTTCCCATTAGCATTCATAAACTGTTGCCATGCTAGCATTTTGTGTCAAATCAAGAGAAGAGCTCTTTACCTTGACAGGTGAAGCACTTGGTGTGGAAGTGGACGTTCTGCACCCGCACCACCTCCCCTTTGCACATCTCTCGGCAGCGAAAACAGGCAATAGATGCTTGGCCATGGCCGCCACTTTCTCCCTGGTAGCCAGGGTGCTGGAAGGGCCCTGTGGATCAGAAGAAAAGATCTGTAATTAAAAGCACCTCCATCAAAACATATCTCCTATTCAAGTGTGAAACCTTCACATGTAGTGCAATAGGCTTTATCTGATACATGGGTAATGAGGTACAGTATGGGAACTCAGCTGAAGATCGCAGGTCATCAAACATCTGCCAACCCACATCTAACATGCTCCATCACCCTTTTCAACAAAAGCAAATATATGTGAAGCCATTCAACAGAATGCTATTATGGTTGTCAGGGCTGTCTATATTAGAGCTCTTCTCTAAAGCCTGATGTCCTCATTATCATCATGATAGATGCACACTGCTGCAACCTCTGTGGCCACTATCAACCACAACAGCCACAAGGTACAGAAGAGGTCAGACAGCTTTGCACGGAAAAGCTGTTCCAAGAAGCAAAAGCTTAAAATATTCATAAAGTTAAACAATGTTAACTTTATAGAGCGAGAGTGTCCAGTCTTCTCTGCAAAGTCAGATGCAGTCAGTTTGTCTGAAGACTGAGACCAAGTGGAGTCAGGTGTGCTCCAGCGTATGTGGATCAAAAACATGAAGCCACACTGGCCCTTTGTGGATAACATTTGACGCTCCTGTAATACAGGAAAGACAAACATTCTGAACTTTAATGTATGTAATGTTAAAAGCTTTTATTCCAAGCAATGTTGGTCCATTCAGAACAAACTTAAAAGTGCAATTGGTGTTTTAAAATGGTGTACAAAAACAAAGAGCAACAAAAAAGGCCTCTTATGACTGTGACAATATATACAACAAGTCACCTTATTAGGTATATCCACCTTATTCTCTATTTTATCAGATCCACTTACCAAACAGGTGGATCATTCTACACAGAGCAATGAGACTGTAATGGTCAAGCCATGTAAGTAAGTGTGTGTGTGTACAGCGGTACTACTGAAGTTTATGAAGACTGACAATCTGTCTGTACAATATTTATTTTCTATCTGCTGATACTGATATTAATTCAATATTATTGTGGATCTCTTGTATTTTAACAGAAATTCAAAAGAACAGAGTACAACAGAATATAATGAGTATTTGATAGAAATATATTGGTTAGTTGTATTAGACTAATGTTAGATATCAGATTATTGCTTTTACTGAAAATAAGTTATGTAATGAGCGTTGATGTCCAGCGTGATGAGATGCACACTCTCTGTCTCTCTTGCTGACGATATGCTTTGCTGCAGGTGGACACTTCTGGATTTGCCTTTTGTGCTCGTCTGCTTTGGCAGGAAGCCATTTCCCTGTATCAGTCGTTCTATTGTTACTCCAACAATGCTGGCAGACCAGCACGCTCCAGTCCATTGTGCCCATAATTCCCTATGATTAACCACACTATGACAGAAAGAATTAAACTATGGTACTGGGACAAAAGATTAACCAGTCATGTAAAACTAATGGAAGAAGAGTTGACAAATACTTTAGATTGTTTTAGGTGCAGTGGTTTGCAACAACAGTCACTTTTATTAATAATCACTGTCAATTATATTAATAAAAAGAATCAAACTATTTTTACGATGGACTGAGTAATAAAAAAAGGCCAAACCAAAAATGGTGTTAACTGAACAATGACGAACTGTCCATAACCTTTCAAACATCCAAAAACACTTTGACAGTGTCATGTCTTCCCCAGCAGCATGCATCAGACCAGCATGGGCATACTCCCCAAGTCACCAGAGTGCTGAGCCATCTTTACATCCCATTCACACTGCTGTCACATTTCTATATTGCCTATTACTGTATTGTTTCTGTCATTCCCTGCACTGTGTTCAATGCTGTTCATTGCCACATGTGCAATAATCACACATATTTCTCAATACTAATCATTCTGGAAGGTTTACATAGTACCCACACTGTACTGTTTACGCAGACAACCGTTGCAAATGTTGAATGTATGCTGAATGCTGCTTTATGTTGCACCCTGGACATGTACACAGCTGCTGATGACAATAAAGTAACATTGAAAAGTAACATTTTGCTATCTTTTGAATAACACCTGTACCACACTCTGTTTTAGCATGTTGTTCTGACCTGGAAGTGTTCATTCTCCCTTTTGCTTGTTTGTATGTCATGCCGGTCACGTCACATGTTAGTAGTCATGTACTAGCTTTTGCTTAATTCCTTGCTTGTTTTATGTTCTGCTAACCCTGTTTTTCTTACACAACCAGTTGTTGCTGTTTTGCGAGGAACTCGCATGTTTTGTGACATGCACTTGCACAACAGAAGAACAAATCACTGGATGTTCCTTTACCTAGTGAGGAAAACCTAGAGATCCACCAGCTCCATCACAGAAACATAGATTCGTGCAGCTTTACGAGGCCGCCATGGACATACACTTTTCAGGTAGAGAAGATTAGTACAATAGAGTCTAAACCAAGGCTTTTGCATGAGACCTTGGGTAGATAAAACATTCCAGGCATCAGTATTATTCTACAGGACAGGCTGTTGGAGAGCTATGTGGCTATGTAAAACCACACACACACACACACACACACACACACACACACATATGCATACAAGGGGACTGCAATGAAATTGGAAAGTCTTCGCATACTATGGGCAAATTGCCAATCACAACTAATGGCTCTTGAGCGAACCCCACTTTGGAGAGATCAAGTGGGATTTCAGACCACTTCATCACTGAGAGTGTTTTCGGAGATGGCTCTTTAAGTGGTTGTCCTGATGTGAACCTGGCTGCTGTGTATCGACTGAGCACAACTAGAAATGGGAGCAGCAATGCACTGCCTATCTAGACTGCATTCACACCCACAATCTCGCAAAAGAGAGCAAGAGTCAAACAAGAGTGGGCAGCATTCAAAAGATCTTTGTCACTGCTTGCCAAAAAGCAACCAGCAATAGAACATCATCCAAAAAATTCCAAGACCACACTTTCCACAAGAACAAAGACACATTGAGGTGTTTATCCTGAGCCCACAGCATATAATCAATGAGAAATAATTGCTCCAGAAAGACAAGATAATTACTTCATTGCCACAATAGAAGATATTATTACAAAGGTCTGAAGGCTTGCAAGCGGTCTTCCCACATTTAACACGCACTGATATGCTAAAAGATGTTCCAACAAAAGAAGCAAAGGAGGAAATCACCAGAGATAATTCATTCTTTTACACACACACACACACACACACACACACACACACACATATATATATATCTATAAATGCATATACAGTGCCCTCCAGAATTACTGGCACACTGACAAAGCCCTAAAATAAATTCTTTTTTTGGTGAATAATATAACATCCCAATAAAAAAGGAGAAAAATATGTCAATTTTACACAGAATCATGGGTGCCACAGCTTTTGACACACCTGCTGTAAGTACACTGCTAAAAAAAATAAAGGGAACACTTAAACAACACAATGTAACTCCAAGTCAATCTCACTTCTGTGAAATCAAGCTGTCCACTTAGGAAGCAACACTGATTGACAATCAATTTCACATGCTGTTGTGCAAATGGAATAGACAACAGGTGGA
>JBBPCX010069287.1:0-11482 GCA_037974365.1 Hydrocynus forskahlii
AAACACTACTAGAAGTTCCTCAAAGGTCATTATTGCCATTTTGTTTAAGAGAGAACAAGAGATTTGTTTTCTTTGAACTATTTTTGTTCTGTAAATGCTGGATCATTTCTCTTATTCTGATGTTTTGTCATGTCCTTTAAAATGATGCTTTAAAGAACATTATTTTTATTTGGAAATGAGGAGAAATATTGTCAGCAGTTCTTAAAAACTAAGGCAAAGCTGTTCAGTTCAAACCTTGCAGCTATAAAAGATACAACCTGAGAAACTGAACATTTTTTCAGAGATCTTTTTTTTTTTCCAGAGCTATACGTATGTATGTATATGTATGTATGTATGTATGTATGTATATATGTATGTATTTGTATATAGGTATGTATGTATATATGTATGTATGTATGTATGTATGTATGTATCTACTTATCTGTCTGTTAGTATGTTTACATCTGTCTATCTCTTTCAGTGTATCTGATTTAATTATTTGTTGAGCTCTCCATCATTTTGTCTATTTATTTATCTTTACCTCAGTGCATCTCATATGTGTGTCTGTCTTTTTGTTCCTTTATTGTTTTTATGGATCGTTCTGGCATTGAGTTTATTTGATTGGTTTACCTATCTGTGTATGTATCAGTTGGTTTATCCATCTGTCTGCCAGCCATCTGTTTGCTTATCTGTACTTTATTTATTTACCACTTTATTTTTTTCTTTTTCCGATGTGTGTAATGTTCTCCCTGTCAGTTCCTCTGTTTCTTGGTGCTTGTAATGTTCTGTTTTTCCCTCATTTCCATTTCTGTGACTTTGTTTTCTGCTGCCATGTGTCCGTGTTTCCATGAGTTTGGTCGTAGTTCCACCTTTAGCTCCACCCCTTCTTATGTGGAGATATCCAATCAGATTAATCTGTTCTTTAACAGGTTCGACAGCAGACCTCTTCCCAGCATCTCCAGCTCCAGCACAGCCCTCACTGCACCCAGCGCTCCTGCTCCCTCCATCAGTGCCACACCAAACTGCAGCACTTCATCCTTCTTGTCTCCTTCTTCTCCCACCGTCGTACCAGCCAGAGCCTCCACCTCCACCTCCTTTCCTCCTGCCACTGAGGACTCTGACACCTATAAACCATCCATCATCATTGCCGAGGACCAAGTGAAAACTACGTAGACTCCATCCTGCTAAAGCGTCGGGCCCAGATGGCTTAAGCCCACAAGTTCTCAAGTTCTGCTCCTCTCAGCTCTGTGGAGCACTGCTGAGGATCTGCAACCTGAGCCTCAGTAACAAGAAAGTGCCCGTGCTGTGTCTGGTCCCTGTGCCAAAGAAGGTGCGACCCAGTGCCCCATCAGACTACAGGCCAGTAGCACTCACCTAACACAGCATGAAGGTTTTTGAGGTCCTGGACACTCTCCGGCCCCTGGTGAGGCGCAAGATGCCCTCCAGTTCTCCTACCAGGCCGAGATTGGAGTGGAGGATGCCATCCTCTACCTGCTACACCGGGCTCTGCTTCATCTTGACAAGCCGAGTGCTTCCCTGAGGATTCTTCGAGTTCTCCAGAGCCTTCAACACCATTCAGCCAGCCCGGCTGGGGCAAACTGTCTGCTCTGCAGGTTCATGCCCCCTAGTTGCATGGATTCTGGACTACCTGACTGATAGGCCACAGTACGTGTGACTACAGGGATGTAAGTCTGACACGGTGTTGTGTAGCACTGGAGCTCCTCAGGGAACTGTTCTGTCACCGTTCCTCTTCATCCTGAACACATCTGATCTCCTGTCACTCCCTTGTCCATTAGAGGGGTGGAGGTGGAGATTGTTCAGGACTATAAATACCTGGTGTACACATTGACAGTAAGCTGGACTGGTCTAAGAACTCTCTGGCCTCATAAAGAGGGGTCAAAGTAGGCTGTACTTCCTACGTAGACTCCGATCTTTTAGAGTCTGCAATACCACATTGCGGATGTTCTACGAGTCTGTTGTGGCCAGTGCCATTTTCTGTGCTGTGGTGTGCTGGGGTGGTAGCATGAAAGTGGCAGACAGGAAGAGACTACACAAACTGATCAGGAGAGCAGCTCTGTGGTGGGTGAGGACCTGGACAGCGTGGAAACTGTGGCTGAAAGGAGAACATTGTCCAGACTTCAGTCCATCATGGACAATGTAGACCACCCACTCCACAAGGTGGTGAAGAACAGTGAAGTACCTTTAGCCACAGACTGACCAGCTTAAGGTGCTCCACTGAACACCACAGAAAGTCCTTCCTTCCTATTTCCTATTGTCAGACTCTACAACTCCTCCCTCAGTCACACACACACACACACAATAATCTGTGCAATAGCCTATAGCCTGCTGCTCCTTTCTGTTTATTTATTACGGGTCTAAAAAACTAGCATTGTGGGAAAGACTATGTGCATGATTTTTGTGCAATACTGTGCAATGTTCTCTTCAGGTGCTGAAACATTATATGTGCAATATCATATGATGTTCTCTAAATGGTGCTAAATCACTTAATTACTTTCAATGTCTTATGTACAATAGTCTTCATGTGCAATATTACTACTTGGTGAATATTACTTTTCATTTGTGTCAGTAGTTTTTCACTCAGCCATTTTACTTATAGATAGGTATTATACCAAGCATTTTTGTATGTAGCATAGTATATTCATATTATGGTTGTTTTCTTTATACAGATTTTTATTTAGAATTTATTTAGACTTATTTTATTTTATTTCATTTTATATTGTTTGTGTTTTCTGATTCTGATTCTGAATGAAGAGTGAGATTATTTTATAGAGAATTCTTCATTACTTTCATGAAAACCAAAAATGTACATACCCTTCCTTAGTATTTGGTAGCACTGGCTTGGAACTGTTTCACTTGGGCCAAATGTTTTGGGTCTCCTTCCACAAGCTTCTCACAATGGTTTGCTGGAATTCTGGCCCATTCCTCTGGACAGAACTGCCATGATGTGTGTAGGCCTTTTTCCTTGCGGTCAGGACTTTGTGATGTACCTCTACTGTGTGGTCCTTAAGCCACGTTGTAACTTATTTGGAAGTATGCTTGTCCCTTTGGAAGACCCATTTGTGCCCACCACCATACTTCACTGTGGGGATGATGTTCTGAGGCTTGCAAGCTTCTTCCTTTTTCCTCCAAATATACTGTTGGTCATTATGGCCAAACAGTTCAACCTTAGTTTCATCAGACCGCAGGACATGTCTCCAAAAATTGTAATCTCTGTCCCCATGTGCAGTTACACACTGGAGTCTGGCTTTTTGATGGTGGTTTTGAAGGGATGGCATTCTCCACACTGTCAGTACAGAACATTTTTTTTTCACTAAACATAACCAGTTTCAGCAGCATCTTCACAAGGTCTGTTTCTTAAACAACTCCACCACCAACATCAACAAATAGATTGCCTCATCCTCCAGAGCACCTAGCTGAGGGTGGTCATGGCGTTATTGTGGTAAATCCTTCTCCAGGCTTTAAAGTAAGTGTTTGTGGTTTGAGGGCGGGGTCGGAGGCCCCAGTGTTGAAGGCTCTCTCTGGTGCAGCTGGACGGTGTGAGAGTTATTAATGACTTTGCGCAGCTGGAAATAGCAGGGGACTGGCACTACACTTCTCAATAGCCGCCGGATGACAGACTTACTTTGTGGGCCATAAGTAGGCTAATTAGTCTTTTTCCAATCCCAGAGCCTGCTCTCCTGAAGCCCGGCCAGACGTGGCTGAAAGAGAGAGGCCAAATGGCCCTGGCTGAGGTTCATGATGACAAATGGGTACATCGTAAGCCCCCCGAACGGTCTGAAGTATTAGTTTTCTTCTGAAGAGGCCCTTCACCTCTCGGAGAGGACTCTGGTGACTCTATTGTGATGAACAGGCTTGAATGTGTTTTGACATGTGTCCAGTAGATGGCATCAAGGGACCAGTTGTTTGGGATTTGCTCGGATCTGTCTGGCGCTCCTCGTCCTCACACACACTCTTTGAAACATAGCCTGAGTATTTGGACATGCATGGCTGTGGGTCAGAGAGTAACACGAATGGAAACTATTTTCTTTTTATGTCTCTATCGCCTCCAAACATCACGGCACTCCATTCGTTAATGAGGATGAACTTTAAAACATTTGGACGCGAAAGTGAAAACAGGAGACTGAAATATATCTGTGGATTGAAATGGTTTAAGGAGCTGTTAGGCCAAAAATGTCAACGTCAATATATTATTTTTTTATGTTATATAATAGTCTGTAGAGCAACTTCAGCACATCGGCTTGACAGCACAAGTTTGTATCATTTTTGTGTTCTTATCCGCCTGAATCTCTACAATACCAGGCATGCAACCACTGGAGATTCCTCAAAGAGCAACAGATATTCACTGATCAGTACAGATGAGTTGTTCAATCCAGAAATCTCAGGGGGGAAAATCATTTAGCTTATATTCATTTATTCACCTTTAGAATACATTGTCACACGTCATCGTTTTCTGGATATTTAACTAAAAATATTTCACTTTCACTGGACATGTTTCCAACAGATGTAGCTTTGTTTATACATCAGTTGTTTTGGCCACGAACCTCTTGAACATTCACAGAGACCCTCAACCTTCCTGACCCCAATCCTAACCTCACCACAAAACATCCACTAATAGTTTATGAGAAATGACTAATAACTTTTCTTAAACTATGATGAAATTATTTTACTCCTGGTAGAATTAATAAGTACTTTAGTTCTGAGTGAAAGTACTTTAAACCACAAGCACATTTGCACCCATGAGACATCACATTAGGGCCAAGAGACTTTCCAAAATGATATTTAAACAGAAATATCCACACTGACCACCTTTTAAAGGCCTGTCATTACCACCTCTGCTATAATCAAGGCAAAGTTAGTAATGATTATTACAAAATATTATAAAAATATTTTATGAAATCCTTAATATTAGTCAGGGCAAACATAGTACACAGTACAAAAACAATTAAAATGTGATAAAAATCTCTAAACTAATCAAATTTTTACATGTTGTTTGAGTAGATCAGTGACAAGTCATGATAAATTACTTGCAATATGCTTGTGGTATTTGGAACAGGAATGAAAATCAAGTCTGGCCTGTTTGGGTGAGATTAAGGCCTTCGTTTCTTTAGGAGGTGTCACCATTAAATGCTTTACTGAGTTTACAGTGGAAAGCTGTTCAAGCTTAGTTCTATTATATATTATGTACATTACAATGTTTTTATCTTTTTCTTCTCCACTCACCGTCATCCTCCTCAGTCAATGTACAACTATGTCCATACTCATACAGTTATAGGTATTTCCATGGTCACTCAGGTAATTGATTTATTTAAAATGCATTAAAGGGCAAATACAGATCAGTTACAGGTGGAATATCACTCCACTCCTCCTCCAGAAAGTGTATCCATCATCCTGTTTACATCAACTAAAGGTCCGAATCAGTCAATATGAAGCCATTCTAATATTCAATTTAACACTTTTGGTCACAACAGGCCTGTATTCATACAACCCACTTTTATTTGGAACTGAATTTTAATGTAGGATGTTAGTAAGTTTTAAATTGTTAGGATCACACCATCTTGTAATCTTTTTTTGTAATGTCACAAAAAGCAACACATTTATTTATTTATATATCTCTATTCAGCCTACAGCAGTTTAGCCCCAAGGAGTTTTTCAGCCCCAGAACAAGACAGCCAATCAATGCAGAGATCATTTACATATCATATTCTTAAAGGCACAGTAAACAAAATAGCATGTTAAATACTAAAGGATAAAGAGTGGTTGGAAAATGTCAATGTTAAAATGAACTGGGACTGTATTTTGTACAAAAACCTAAAAAAATGTTGTAAGTGAACCTTAGGGGAGAATAGGTAAATGTGAAATATAGAATTTGGGCTCTTTAAAGGGCAAAAGGCTGCACAGGCATTGTTAAAGTTAGTCATGTAGGCCTTTCTTACTCATATTTCATGTTCTAGACACACACACCAGACTACACACTAATTGAAATGTACTCTAGAAAGTTATTTAAGTGCAGAACAAAGTAATTACATTACTATAAAATGTTTTTTACTGCGTTATCTCTGTACTGAATGCTCGCAATTTGAGCAATTTTTGGTGGGGAACCAAGGAACCATAAAAAAACAGCCTCTATATTTCAGTTTATCTTTGGCCTTTGCCTTTTTATTTACCGAGGGACACTATTTTCTGCTCGCTGTCCCACCGTACACTGAGAATGTCTCCACTCATCGTAATCCACGAGGCATATTACGGCCGCAGTCTTCAAAATGCAATTTTACAAGAGCTTAAGGTGCTTCATAGCCCTGCAAAACAATCCGCCTCCCAGTTGCCGTCAGGCTCGGAGACAGAGGCTTGAAACCAGAGAGGCCGGCAGCAGCTTTTATAACCCCCAATCATAAACGCGCAACACGCGGGGCGGCCCGGCCCGGCTCCGAGAATGTGGCGTTAATTCAGGCTGACTTTAACCCGACGTGAAAACGGCCTGCCTCTCTCGCAACCGCCTCTGTGGTCGAGGGACGGAGCTTGGCCCCTCGCTGCTGGAGACGGGGACCGGGGCCCAGCTGCGACCATTTGGTCACTTGTGTTGAACCACGCTCAGGTCAGGCGACGCCACACAGTCGCATTCTGGGGATAGCGGCAGAGAAACGGCACCTGGTCCGGGCCGGCCGGCGCTGGGGCACTGGCACGGAGGCCCCGGCGGAGGATCCCCCGGGTCCGGGCCCCAAGGAGCGCTCGCACAGGCCCCCTGCCTCACAACACACACACTGGAAAATCAGAATCAGATTCAGAAAACTGTATTGACCCCGGAGGAAATTGCTTATGTAACGACGGCAAAAACACAGACGCGGTTGAGTTTACAGGGGAAAGCTGTTCAAGCTTAGTTCTATTATATATTATGTACATTACAATGTTTTTATCTTTTTCTTCTCCACTCACTGTCATCCTCCTCAGTCAATGTACAACTATGTCCATACTCATACAGTTATAGCTATTTCCACAGTCACTCAGGTAATTGATTTATTTAAAATATATTAAAGGGCAAATACAGATCAGTTACAGGTGGAATATCACTCCACTCCTCTTCCACAAAGTGTGTACATCGTCCTGAGACACAGAGACAATAACAACACAAAACATAAAGTCTAAATAAAATCTAAATTCAAAATCAGTAGGAAAGAAAAAAAGCTCAATATGAAAATACACTATACTATATAGAGAAATGCTGGTATAAATACTATAGATAAGAGACACAGTGGAGTGAAATCTACCCACACAGATGGAAGCTTGCAGTAAGTTGCTGCACTTAGTAGAGATCAATAGTAATATTGAGTAATAGAAAGTAATATTGACATAAGTAGTGATACTGCACATGAAGACTATTGCACATAAGATACAGCGAGTAATGAAGTGATTTAACACCATTTAGAAAACGTCACATGATTTTGCACATAATGATAATGTTTAACACCCGATAAGAACATTGCACATGGTAGATTGTTCACAAAATGGAAAATCACTGGAACATTTGAATGTTCTGGGTGTCAGACTGGAGACCCTGGTGGAGGGGATGGTCTGAGGGAAGATGGTGAAGAAGCTTCTGTGTATCAATAACACCCCCATGCACGACACCCTCCCACCCCATGATAGACCATCAGAGCCACAGAGTAAAGACTCATCGCCTCGGACCGCAGGACTGAACGCTGCAGGAAATCCCTCTACCTGCAGCCACAAGACTCTACAACTCCTCCCCGCTCTGTGGGGGAAGTTTTACGTTTTCAAGTTTATTATTCTGTTATAAACAGTGTTTGTGCAATATACAACCCAACTGTTTATTCTGTGAAGTGATTGAATGTTACTTCAAATCTCATTACCATATCATCTGATGCTATTTTATTGCATTTATTTTTATTGCCTTAACGTTAAGTCACGTTGATAAACCGTACACACAACAGTGTTATATGTTACACTATTATATGGTACACTGTTAATTGTTCTTCTCATTGTGTTTGTTTATTTTTTCTATTATTATTTCTATTTTTTTTTTCTCTTATTATCTTTTATTCTTTCTTTTTGCATTGACCACGGTACAGATGCCAGAATTTCCCTCAGGATAAATAAAGTTTCTTGTCTTGTGTTATACTTACTCAATTGTGTTGACAGACAACAATTAACTGATCTATGAATTAACTGACATCTATGAAGCTGTACGTGAAATGAAAGTGAAACTTTTGTCGCGCATGAACATCACAGCATAGAACACAGTGTGAAATTTGTCCTCTGAATTTAACCCATTTAACTCATTAAACTCATTTAACCCATTTAACACATTTAATCAATTTAAACAATTTAACTCATTTAACCAATTTAATCAATTTTACACATTTAACTCATTTAATCAATTTAACTCATTTAACTCGTTTAACCCATTTAACCCATTTAACACATTTAATCAATTTAACTAATTTAACCAATTTAATCAATTTTACCCATTTAACTAATTTTCTCATTTAACTCATTTAACCCATTTAACTCATTTAACCCATTTAACTCATTTAACTTATTTAATCAATTTAACCCATTTAACCCATTAACTCTTTTAACTCATTTATCTCATTTAACCCATTTAACTCATTTAACCCATTTAACTCATTTAACCCATTTAACTCATTTAACTTATTTAATCAATTTAACCCATTTAACCCATTAACTCTTTTAACTCATTTATCTCATTTAACCCATTTGACACATTTAACAAATTTAACACATTTAACACATTTAATGCATTTAATCCATTTGACACATTTAATCAGTGTAACTCATTTAACTCATTTAACACATTTAACTCATTTAACTCATTTAACCTATTTAACGCATTTAACTCATTTAACACATTTAACCCATTTAACCCATTTAGCTCATTTAACCCATTTAAACCATTTTACCAATTCTACAAATGAAGCAGTGGGCATCCAACAATGCTTCCCACTGACAAACTTTTAGTATTTCAGTGTAAAGGTTTTATTCCAGTTTGGACCATTTTTGCCCATTTATTATTCAATTATGTCCTAGTGTAAAGAGCAGCTGGTGTTTTTTTTAAATAAATAAATGACAGTGTAAATAGACACATGGGGTTTTAGTCCATAGCTTAGAGGAAATGTGGGGAACGGTACCTTGTTCAACAGAACCTCAGTGGTGCCCTTGGCAGTCCTGGGATTCAAACCCATGGCCTTCTGATCGCAGGGGCCGCTCCCTCACCACCAGGCCACCAGCTGTTTGTGTGGAGCTATAAAGGAGTGATGTAGTTCAGAGCGTGAGGAACCGGGTCCACAGACAGACCCTCGCGGGTTAAAGAGCAGCGCTGGCGTCCGTCTGATGCGCCTTCACCCTCCGGGTTAACGGCTGCAGGTTACTGTGACGCCACCATGGCCGGCTCAGGCAAACGCATCATAGGGTTTTACACCCAGACCATCAGATTTTAATTCATCATAAAATCTGCTTACAAACACTTGTATCTTCAAAAACATTCTGGTAATTCTTCATTTAAGGATTGTATCATTAAGGCTTCATAACACATTACATGCCTGCTTTAACAGCTTAACTAATCCTATGTAAACGTTTAAAAAGGCTTATTCCCCAAAAGGGTCATAAAGATCGTCTTCGTCAGTTTTCATGTCGCCACAGAAAATGTTATGAGAAGCATTGGAATAAGCCTGTATTTTGTTTATGTAGGTTTATGTATATTTATGTAGGTGTATGTATGTTTATGTAGGTTTATGTATGTTTATGTTGGTTTATGTAGGTTCATGTAGGTTCATGAAGGTTCATGTATGTTTATGTAGGTTCATGTAGGTTTATGTAGGTTAATGCAGGTTTATGTATATTTATGTTGGTTTATATATGTTTATGTATGTTTTTGTTTGTTTATGTAGGTTTATGAATGTTTATGTTGGTTTACGTATGTTTATGTATGTTTATGTAGGTTCATGTATGTTTATGTAGGTTTATGTAGGTTTATATATGTTTATGTAGGTTTATGTATATTTATGTATGTTTATGTATGTTTATGTAGGTTTATGTATGTATAGGTATGTTTATATAGGTTTATGTATGTTTATGTATGTTTATATATGTTTGTATAGGTTTATGTATGTTTATGTATGTTTATATATGTTTGTATAGGTTTATGTAGGCTTATGTATGTGTTTTGTAGCCTCATGACCCCTGACTTAAAGTGAAGGGCTACATTCTTAACCTTCAGCGTTCCAGTGTAAAGGTTTTATTCTGTAATTTTGGACCATGTGGTTCATTTATTATTAAATTATCCCATAGTGTAAAGGGCAGCTGGGATTTTCTAATAAATCTAAATGGAGATATGGGGTTCAGCCCATAGTTTAGAGGAAATGTGTTCCTCCATGTATTCAGTTCACCATGAGGCGCAGTCATTTCACCGAACAGCTCCATCCAGTAATCCAACTGGTACAAACAAACCTGACAGAGAACATTAGAGCTGCATGGTGGCAGCTGTTAAAAGATTACCAGCTGGATTACTGGATGGAGCTGTTTTGTTAAAATGGCCGTGCCCCATGGTGAACTGCCAGCACGGAGAAACACACTTTCCACACTTTCCACTTTCCTCTTAGACCGCCACGGTTTTAAAGAGGTGTGGGATAAAGCAACAGAAGTTGATTTAAAAATAGAATATTTTATGTACATTTTGGAAAAATGAAAGATGACCGCAATATTCTGTAGTTTATAAATCTAAACTATGGAAAACAAGAAATAAAATGAAGAACTGAACAAAAATATCAGAACTAAACATCCAAAATGGCAGATTTACATGAGAAATTAATAAATTACTCAGTTAATTTAAGATCCGTTCTATTGGTCCATCCATCACTGATTGTGATGTTGTGGCGTTGTGTAAAAGGTGGTGTTTTCTCTATTGTTGGTGATTGGCTGAAATCTTAATAAAGTTTATTTTTAGACCTCTGCTTGGACATTAAAACGTTAAAGTCACAGCCAAAACCAAACCTAACAGTCCAAACCATTCTTAGCTAGATTTGTTTCCAGAAAAGTTTGCGTTTAAGTCCCCAGTAGAACCCGGAGTAAAGTGCTGCATTTCACTGGTTGCTGCTCTCTAAAAGAAACAGCCTTTGTCAACAGAAACCAGTTCTAAACAAGTTTTTGGAATCAGTTCATATTTTAATCATATCAGTGTGAAGTTCTGTGGTACCAGTGCCAGAACAGAAATGGTTTTATGCTGTTGTGAAATGGTCCGTTGGAGCATTATTACTGTTTCACTGTGTTCTTACATATATATATATATACATACAGCCATGGAAAAAAATAGAGACCACACACACTGCAATAGGTCAGAAAAGAACAGACGCACACACACACACTCACACACTCACACACACACACACACACACACACGTCTGTTCCAACACAAGACAACTCAAAAAGCTCAAGATCACCTTCATCACGA
>JBBPCX010069288.1:0-11481 GCA_037974365.1 Hydrocynus forskahlii
GCACGGGCCCACCTCGTCCCGTGTTCGTGTCTTCCCCCCGAGCCGGGGCTCAGCATTGTGTTTTTCTGTTTGCTGTTACATTAAACCTGTATTTTCCTAATGGCTGTGTGCGTCCTCCCCTTCCCTCTCCTAGCCCCTAGATTGCCCTTGACAACTAAATTAAAGTGCTTAGCTGCTCAAAATAAACAGAGGGAGCTAATAAATTTCAAACCCGAGTTTTCTCACAAATGAATTTCAGAATAAATAAATAAATAAATAAAAAATGAAAAAAAAATATTGGTGCAAATACTAAAGTACTTAAACTGAGCATAAAACTTCATATAAAGTCACAGACTTCATCCGGGTGATATACCTCATATGGTCGCGCATGTCTGCAACTCTCCATAAGTGCTTTGCAGTACAAAATAGTTTACCCCCACTTTCGTGCAGAGCACTTGGAAACTGTTGTGCATGATCCTTGACGGAAATTTTTGAGGGTAAATGAGACGCATTCCTGTCGCGCATGTCTGCATGTTGATGTCCGGTAACACGGAAGCTAAACTGATTACATTTGAGTGACGCAAAATGCAGAAAGTGCTGCGATAGGTCAAGATTGCTGAAAAGTTGCGGTGATTCGACAAAAGTGCAAATACGCAAAGAATTCACAAGGATTGACTGAATTTGCATTGATTGTTGCAATTGCAACATCATGAATTCCTGGAGTGACAGCTCTGGTTGAGTAATTAACAATAAGTGTTTTTGTTTTAGATTCATATTACTTCAGACTTCTCGAGCTTCTGCAGTTGTGGAAATGTGAAAATATAATAGCTGAAAATTGACATTAATATCAATTGAAATTAATATCACTTAGACTTAAAAATGGTTGCTTTTTGAAAATTATATCAACTGATATTGTCTCCAATTCCATTTTTTACCTTCATAAAAACGTACATAATAGTTTGACCATTGTTTAGATTGCAGGCAGAGCTCTCCCAACAACCACGCATGCTATTCCCCATCTTCAGACACTGAACAAAAATTCAGGGGACTACACTCAACTTGTAACAACAAATTGCCAACATACCAAGAATAATTAGCTGCTGCTCTATAGTTTTAATTATAAGACACAGTGGAGCAGACATCATTGCCACAAAGAGTACATGCTGCTCTTAAACACACTGTCACACACTGTCACACATGCTCACATGGAAACATATAAAACTTGTGTAGTGGGAAATTTTGATGTCATTGACTCTTGTCACGCTGCTTATATAATGCAAATAAGTGTCCATGCAAAGGTTATTTTTGAAGGATGCATTGTGAGAAATTCTCAGCAGAGCCATAGACAGGACATACCGACTAGGTCATGATGACCGGCAAAGCTGTGGGTCCTTCCTCGGACAGAAACATCCGTCTAAAATACAAGTTGTTTATTTCAAGAATTGCATGCAGGCTATGCATGTACAGAGTATGGGAGGCATGAGAGCTATGCATATCGACCAGTAAGAAATCTCCATAACCATAAGCAGCCAATCAGCAGATTATAAATGTATACATGCATTCCAATATAATCTCTGTAAAACTACTGCGTGGTTGACTCGTCTCTTGGATATTCTAAGGAGCAGATGAGATCGACTCCGGGTTCCATGGAAAAGAGAGAAACAACTTTGATGAATCTCAACTCTGACTTCATTGTTAATCAGAAAGAGTGGTCGTAGATATTTTTCCACCACATAACTTGCTGTCACAAACAGGATTCCCCGAGCGGTCAGACCAAAATGACCATGACCATGGATAGGCCATCTTGGGATAAAAGCATACCCGATCCTTAACTCCAATTGAAGAAACATGGGAATTGGGGTGGACTCCATGGGACCTCCGCTGCTGGAATCTTTTAACAGACATATTTAGGCGTGACCTAAACATAAGGTTAAACTCTTTCAAGGAAAGGTTGATTGTATAAAAGTTTACCTTCCCTGTTGGTGACGACCAACTGCATTTCAGTGATTAATCACGCCCACTGGGGACGGGTGGGAGAGACAATGGGGTACCTTGGAGTCAAAGAACCTGACTATATCCATAAACCTGAAAGCTCCCAAGATGGAAATGACCCTACGGTATGGTGAAAGTTCCACGGATCCAACAATTCTAGGCAGATGGATGAAATGTCATGGCTTCCCAGAAGAGGAAATGTTCAGTTTAAGACAATTAGGATAGCTAAAAGAACAATTATAGAAGAAAAGAAAATAACTAAAGTAAAAGGTCAAAGAAAAGAAGTCCCTGTGATGGATGTTTTTCCTGCAGTCAAAACGTGCCACTGGGCCAAGAACTGTCCCAGCCATGCCCAAGGAGATAGCCATGGGTACAATCCACCTCACAATTTGCGCCAATGATATGAGCATGGTGGAGGATGCCATGATGACATCCAGGGCCAGAACATGGCTGATGGGAGGTGATGGAGGAAGGGGAAATCTCATCCGGAAGGAGTGTCAAGTATTCAGTACTGAAACATTCCTAACTGTGCCCACCTTCTGTCGCGATTTGCAAATGTCAGGCACACACTAAGAGCACTGACGTAATCTCCAGGGGTAATCACAGAGCAGACAATGCGGCTAGAGCTGCCGCATACACGGCACTCATTTACCAGCTCCCCCAGTTACCTTCACCTGGTCTCAGCACTGTTAATGACATCCAATCATTTGCCTCTGACAGGGATAAATGCGCCTAGCGTCATGCTGGGTGCCAGTATCACGACAGCAAATGATTAGAGCCCAATGGCCTCACTGGCCTGCCCAGCCATTTCTTTATGCATTTTGCCAAACTGATGCATAGGAAAGACCACGCATCAAAAGGAGGGATGATAGATGCCATGAGAAGCTTGTGGTTTACAAAGGGTTTTTTTGATAGCAGAAAAACATTGCCAATCATGTCTAATCAATTTAAGATAATGCGTGCAAAGGCATCATGACAAAGCAAATGGCTCACCCACCACCAGAAGGTCCTTTTGAGCATTGGAGTGACAGTTTCGGGTACAGACCCACTTGGCCTCATTTACTTAAACATCACTAATAATAGCCTGGGCTCTGTGTTGCACACCTCTCAGAGCCTTAGCGAGACCCCTCTGCAGACCACATACAAGTAAACACAAGTAGTTAACCTGACGGATGTAAAAGAAGTAATGGCTATTGGGACCGGGTTTGCAGAAAGCATTACTTGGTGGACTGGGTCAGATATACAGTACACACACTGGAAAAGAAAGACTGCTATGTTTGTTCCACAGAAAAGCACTTACTTGCACCCAGCCCATTCCCCAACTGCAACAATGATGTTGTTCTACATTGCCTGATTTCTATGTTTAACGGTACTTCAGAAAATAACTCTATTGTGAAATGCTGTTCTATTGTGTAACGAGAATACAATCAGGCGGAAGAAATTTCGGTCATCTGCAACACTGTAATAGCACCTTGAATAAGTCTAAAGCGACTTTCATTCCCTAACTACGGAGGACAGTCTCCCTGGAGCAGCTTGATGTTAAGGGTCTTGCTCAGGAACCCAGTGGTATTCGAACCCAGTATGCTGAAGGTAGGATTCGAACCCATGACCTCTTGTTCCAGAGGAAAGTATCCTACCCACTAGACCACCACCCCCCCCCCCCAACATTTGGTCATGGACTCGTAATATGTCCCTGCAGGAGAGTGATATTTGATGGATGTGTAAACCCACTGTATTGAGAGCCACTTTGCCAATAATTTGGTCAGGAACATGCACCTGTGCTTTTGATCATGCCATTCACTATCATATATAGTAGCAATGGCTTTCTGAATGTCACGACTGTGCCACAACGATGCAGAAGATCCCCTGTCACCCTGGGGTCTTCGTTTGACCCACAGGTCTACATTGACATGACTGGGGTTCCCAGAGTCCCAAGTGTGATTTATGGTCAAAAAGGGGAGAGTATAGTGGGAAACTTTGATCTCATTGTATGTACGTGACTCTTGTCATGCTGCTTATTTTCTTGCAAATAAGTATCTATGCAAATGTTATTTTTGAAGGATGCATTGTGAGAAAGACAGGACATAGACAGGACATACCGACTAGGTCATGATGACCTGCAAAGCCGTGGGTCCTTTCTCGGACAGAAACACCCTGTCTAAAAGACGTTGTACAGAGCATGAGAGGCACAAGAACTATGCGTATCAACCAGTAAGAAAGCTCCATAACCATAAGCAGTCAATCAGCAGATATTAAATGTATGCATGCATTCCAATACAATCTCTGTAAAATTATTGTACGGTGGCCTCTCGGACATTCTAAGGAGTGGATGAGATCGACTCCCTTTTCCATGGAAAAGAAATTAACAGCTTTGATGAATTTTGACTCTGACCTCATTGTAAATCAGAAAGAGTGGTCGTAGATATTTTTCCACCACACTTGCTTAATTTTTCACCCTGCATAAATATTTGGTGGGGTGTTTTGTTCATGCATTTTTTTAGTAAATTGCAATTGCATGTGCATACCACAACTGGCAAATAATGGTGTCAAAAATGCTATGTCTTCCATCATCCATCATACATGGCCACATAAAGTCACACTTAAAGAAAGAACCAGGAGCTACCTTGGACAAGAAGGCGGGTGGTATGGATGGCCTCTCCCTGCACACTGTAGGCCCTGCATGTGTATGCTCCTCTGTCTTCCCGGCTGATCGACAACACAGTCAGACTGCCATCACTCACCTGTGGACACACAGCATGCTTTCATCATTACTACTACACACAGCAAATGCTTCACAAACACACAACTGTATGATCAGCATTTCACACCCAGTCTGATGATTTTTATTTTCTACATTATATGAATTCTACGTAATGCCTGGACCAATAGAAATGCTCCAAAATGAATTGAGAAAAAATCTATTTGCATTAAATGGCATTAAAAGTTAAAATGCTTTTGCTTGCTACTGTAAGGTTATTCTTTTGGAGATTTTTTTTCAGCAATGATATTCATTATCACTGCACATTGAACAACTGTCTAACATCTCATTTGGAACAACAATGCAAAACACAAAAGAAAATTTCTGTCTAAAGTTCTGTATTTACTCTGCTTGAAATATTCTTCTTAATACATTCTTTAAAGTACAGAAATTAACTGGTTCTAGAACAGTCATATTACAAAATTTTAAAAGGTTACATATTCTTGCACATCATTTACCGATATGATTCTATTAAATCTCCATGCGTCAAATGACATTTTATAAACCAAAAAGCATTTGGTTTCACTCCATGACCCCTTTGAGCAACTTTATGCTTAAGAGTGTATATTATGGTATTATTAGGCAAATATATGTTACAATATGAAATCATTAGCATTATAGCACAATCAAAGTACTTTTAATGTGTGTATGCAGTTCACATTCCCTGGCACATCAAATTCATTGTCACACAGTTATTATGAAAGTAAAACCATACCCTAAGTGCATTAGCCAAAATCACAGGTCTGTCATTATGTCACGGCATAAAAAAGGGCCCTGTTGCCATGAGGCTGGGAGCAAAGAGACCAACACAGCATTGGAGAAATCAAGCAAATCAGGCAACTCTGTCAGAGGCTTAAAGCTTAGTGGGTTCCAGTTCTCTCTTGCCTTGCACCCCCACATGCACCATTTCCATTTTATTATAGCCCTTTTCTGCTTCTACCCTTGTACCATAGCTGTGAGACCAATCCTCTTTCATCAAACACACTCCAGCGTTTTCTGCCCCATCAGATGCTCTGGTCTCAGTAGAACAGGGAGATCCACTGCTCTTCTTCCAGTAATGAAGCAAACACTTACCACCATGACCTTTTTGAATGGAATTACTCAAGGAAGGCAAAATTAATAATTTACACAAATGTTGAGTAAATATGTTTTTGGAGATTCTTGTTAGCCAAACTTTCTCTTATTGCAAAGGATAAGAAACGCCACCATTATTCATCATTAAAGCTTTTGCCTGCACGTAGGTGCTCTTCAAAGTTTTTCCAGATTGTCTGCATATTAAATTATTATACTACTCTAATGCGTCTCAAGCCCCAAGAACTAAAAAAAAAAGTCGATGTGTTTCAGGGAGAATTTAGGCTTATAGCCTCGTTGTTGTGTTCTTTATGAATTCATGAAGAGTGATCAGACATTCATCTGAATAACTGATCGATTGTAAATACCCATGCTTCTACTGAAAGTGGTGCAGGTGACTCAGCATAACCACTGCCCCTGTTCTGTTCTATCTCTCCATCTCTCTTGCCTATGAACATACAGCTTTATTTCAGGTGATCTAGGACCTGTCTAATCTCCGTCTAACCTTTAAAGGCAGGGTTAAAGACTGGGCTCTCTTGGCAAACATATGCTCAAATTTCTGCAGCTGCCAATAAAATATATAATTAGAGGAAAAAGCATCCATTCCTTGTGATCTCCTACCAATTGGGTCTGACCAACATATTCCCCCTTGTATCATTGGGGGATATAATCTAATCAAATCTAATTATTGCTGAATGTCATTAGAGTGATTGTAGAAGCAATCAGACTATTGTGATTAACTTTTATTATTATGTTTATATTAGGTGAATATTAAGGATGCTTCTCCTCTGAGACTGTTTGACAAATTAGCACGGATCCAACTTAGACATGTGCCTTAGACCTCCACCCCAATGCACTTCTAAATAGCTTATTGATTGGATGGTCAAGGGCCAAATATTCACTGGGTAAAAATCACATTTTTGTGGTCAAGTTGCCTCCGCAATGTATGGAGAAATGCGGAGGGACGATCAACCTTAATGGTGTATAGGGGAAATAGAGTCTCTGAGCGAGCATTGTGATGTCAGCTCACTGTGTTGGTCATGGCTTGCACAAAGAGACAAATGCAGTGCAAAAAATCAGCGAAAGTTACAGCGAAGCCAGGCTCATAACAGACTTCAAGCCAAAAGCAGAGGTCAGTAACGAAAAGAGAGACACGTGACTTGGTTAAAAAAAATAATCAGCCCGTGAATGCTTGTTTTAGCACTGCTAGTTTGCCAGTAAGCAGCTAGATGTTAGGAAGGTACAGCCCAACCACACATATCACAAAAACACCGACCTGTAACATCAAGTGTGCTCATCAAGGATTAGCTCCTTGCGTTCTTTTCTCAAGATTCTTACTGAGACGCTTGATCCTTATCATGCAATATGAGACACACTATGTATGTGTGTGTGTGTGTTCATAAAAATAAGTGTTATGTTACCAGTAATTGGTATGACTGATCTTGCTGTCTATGATGTCATGAGAGTTTATGCCACATGCTAATCTAAGATCATCAAATGAAATATTTTATTATCTGCCATTACAATTACCAGTAATAGTAAAATGACAAAGTTACACTAATGAAAATCATCTGTCATAACCATTCATGGCAACACAGGACATCTTCTGTGATTTGATTATGGCACGTAATATAGCTGGGCTCCAGTAAAGCGTTCTTGTCTTCTGCAAAACTGATTTGACAGGCATCTGCAATATGCAAAATAAGACTTTTTATAAATCACAAAATAATTTATGCATAATGTTCTGAAAACATCCTGAACAGCATTAGCTGTTTAAGAAGAGCTTCTGTGAGTTCCTGTGAGGAATGAGTCTAACAAACCTAATTCATTGAGCTAGAAATTAGGCGAACATATAGTATAACTGCACACTCACAAACACACACAAAACACACACACATACACAACTATACAGACACACACACACACACACACACACACACACACACACAAGCTCAGATATACACATGGAGACGCCGTAAGGCGAGAATCCACATAAGCATAGTCCATTTACTCAACAAACAGCAGCAGTCTGAAGCACTGTAATTACTCTAATTAGACAGATGGAGACACATGGCCAGGCTATAGCAGACCACACAGCGCACAACCACATACACATATGAATTATAGTGAATGCACTAAATTAGACTAGACAGAGTAAGCAGAATACTAATCAAACACATCGATCCCTAATTAGTTTGACTGAACACCAGCTAGAAACAGCTCTTGTTTTAGAAACAGCTCCATTGTATCTGGCTGGTGTCAAGACTGGGTTCAAGAGGGTGGGGATGTATCTCATCTGGCCAAAGTCCATCTGGGGGCATGAGTACATTTTAATTATCCTTGATTATACTAAGGGGGATCCCAAAGCAGTCCTCCTATGTAAGGCGACCAAAAAACATTGCAAGGGAACTCTTGCTGTTATTTAGTCAAGTGGGGATCCCTAAAGACAAATTATGAGACCAATTTACCCCATTCATGTCAAGATTTATGGTGAATATATACCGGCTGCTCCAGGTCAAACACCTGCGGACATTGGTCTGCCACCCACAGGCTGATGGCTTGGTCGTGCATTTCAACCAAATGCTAAAGTGTATGTTGAAAAAGGTAATAGATGAGGAAGGGAGGAATTGGGATCTACTCCTCCCTTATGTTCTCCTGTAAGCTTCCCAAGCCTCCACTGGGTTCCCAGCAGCAGTATTTTTCTGTACCTGGGCTTCCAGACTGGGCAGAGACTATTACAACTTTAACCTTCTGAGACCCGAGGCCTTTCTGGCACTTAGAGGTAATTTGCTACACTTTTACATTTTAAAGTATTTCATCTAACTAAAAACATCTATGCCAAAGTAACAAATATTGTTATATTCTGGAAAACCTCAGCAACAATATGTGAGTAAAGTGAATGTAATAAAATTTGTTTTTTTTTATATTGTGTAAACGTGTCATTACAAAAAACTATTTTCAGAGGTCTTCAAACAAAGTAAAAAAACACACCTTAAATATGTCTGTTTGAACCTTGTAAACATATGTCTTGGCTACAAAAATGTAAGGAGATCATTCAAAAATATTATGTAGTTTCAATGCAATTTGTAAAAGAATAAGACTAGGTACTTTTTGTCTGCTCTTTCACATGCATATTCACTAGATGGGTGTTTCACTCCTGTAACTCCCCCCTCCCCCTGTCAATGGCCAGGTGTCAATGGCTTGTCATTGTCTGGCTGGCCCTGCTCCCAAAGCTTTTGTGGGAACTAAATCTTCTAAATCTTTTACAAATACTTAAAAGTTCTAGACTTTTATTTGTCACATGCAGTTATTGCTGGTGCAACATAGACTCTGCTACACACAGTAAAATGAAAGAAATAAGTATCAACATCACAAAAATAGTGTAAGTAAAAAACCCAGTATAGATATATAAGCTTCATTTTCCTTATAAGATAACCAAGAAAGTGTGATGCATGTTAAGCCTATTTAGCCTAATGTTGGCTGATTAGCCTACTGTAAACGCAACTCTGAGCACAACATGACATGGATTTAGCCATATGATCATCTGGCCAGCAAAAGACCAGATATAGCTTCATAAGCTAACCGAAAAAGCACCAACGACAGCTATTAAAACAGATATTAGGCTACTTACTCAAGAGAAACTCAGACTGCCTCTGTTCATCCTCACTGTCTCACCGGATAAATCAGACTTTGCCTGCCTGCCTCACTCTCCAAAGCCAGTTTTCCAGTGTGTGGAACGAGCATGTGCTGTTTGAATACGGTGAAAGGGGGCGTGTTCTCACTGGGACAAAAACTCACAGAGCTTTAGATGACCTCACCTCCCTGACCCGACTTCTGGAAGCCCTTCCTCGTTCACAATAACGCTTCAGAGATGGGACTGGGGTGCTGAAGTGTATGGGAGTTGGGACAGGCAAAACCTGGAGAGAGATACGCACCTTCAGCACCTATGTTTTGGACCAATGGAGAGCACATGAGAGAGGGAGGAGCACCTTGACTAGAGACACCGACAGCCGGTTGGCGGTTCCTGGTAATGAGAAGTGTGCGCTCTATATAAGGGGCCACTGACAAAGAGAGAGACCCACATGAGGATCACCCCACAAAGTCTCTCAAAAAATGGCTTTGCATGCTGCTTCCACCCACAGACTCCAGCCCAGAAGACTCACCCTGTTCCCTACCCAGATGCCAGTGCTCTCTTTGGCCACCCAGACAACCTTGTGCACCAGATACCTGCACACCTTCCCGCACCTCACTTACCCCTAACAAACACCCTCCACGCACTTCCACTCGCTGACTCTGGGGGTCTACAACTGTAACTTACTTCTGTGTCTGTGTCCAACGCGTGCCCTACACACTAAAGCGTTTGTTCATAGCAGCACATTGTTTACTGTTTCAATTTATGGTTTAATGAATTCTTCATTAAACCATAAATCTAACCTTTGACATCATATAGACAAAAATGTGCAAACTACAAACATGCATCCTACTGATGCATATGTTCTTTTTAATGATGCTCACAAAATTGATTACAAATTGATTACTAATAGCCCTCTCTATAACACTACAAATCAGCTAAATACAGCTTTATACAGACCTGCAATTACCCGGATTACCATTCACGTTGTTGTAGATGAATGGTAATCACTAAACCGATTAATCAATAAGGCAAATTTTATTTGATGTTTTATTTAATCAAGTGATTAATTTGCATTGAGTAATCATGACAGCTCTAGTCTAGTCACAGTTACTTACATTAAAGTCAAGAAAGTTCCTTCCCCCATAAACTTTCCATTTTAGTGATGGGAGGTTTTGTGACAGCCATGCCATATCTGCATCAACCATGGGCACCAACTCAGTTGTTTTGCAATTAAGAAATCTGTCTCAAGTAGATAACTTCAGAAAGTGCATCCACAGCACTGTTGCTCGAGCCAGGATGGGGTGAGGGGGTATAATGAATTTAAAAATAGATTACTTGTCTAATCGATTGCAATATTCTCTGCGGTATGGTGAGGGAGAGTGGAAGGTAAATGCATAATTGAGCTGTCCGTTGCCAACCTCAACATCCATCTTCAGAAACCACGTGCCGCTTAAGACCTGCAGTCTCTCTCTCTCTCTTTCTATCGTTCTCTCTCACACTTTGACTCTCTTTCTCTCTCTCTCTCTCTCTCTCTCTCTCTCTCATTTTCTCTCTCTCTTCTCTCAACGCATCTCCCAAGCAGATATCACTAAAGAGTGCATGATAACTGCAGTCCAGGACTACTCTGTTTTTATATGAATGCAAATCTGTCACTCATATCACATGCTCACCCCTTCACAATTGACCCAGTTCCGTTCAGTATTAATCTGTGTATTCAATATTTGCATTAGTCACATGTAATGTACATTTGAATTAGGGCCCGTTCAGTATAGAAATGGGCTACAGATTTCAGAAACTGATATCAACTAGTCTTGCATTACATACCAATTTTATATTTAATACTGACCTAGGGCTGGGCGATAAAATGATAATGATATGTTTCGCGATAGACACGTGATCGATATCAATAAAAAATGTGTTCAATAAAATGTTCAAAATTTTTTATTCTTTGTCAGAAGAAAACAAAGGTAGCGAAGCTAGTTTGGTTGCATTAACAAAGGCACTCGCTCTCTGGTAACCTAGCAACGTAGGGAGTGATACACTAACA
>JBBPCX010069289.1:0-11480 GCA_037974365.1 Hydrocynus forskahlii
TCGGGCGGTGATCAGTATACTGGTGGTGCTGAATGCTGAGTGGCTGGAACTCCTTTATCTAGGAAACTTGTGTCTTTTGGCACCATGCAGCCTGTCAGTAAAACATTTGTCCCCATTGCTTTCATTTAATCTGCTCAATATGACAAAGATAAAACAGCTTGAAAGAAATAGAATAGTATTTTTGCATGAACAAGGTGATTCAAAGCAAAATATATAGAAATTATGGCTGACTCAATAATTTTGCACAGTACTGCATATTGCCATTTTAGAAACATCCTTTCAAAAAGTGTATACACTGCCTGTTACTAATTGATCTGTTGGCACTTCGTCCTATTGTAGCAGTTTAGCGTATTTCTTTTGTTACTGCAGTGAATAAGTATCGTGCAGAACTTGTAAGATTTAGAGTGTTGTGAACACTCTAACAGCATACATTACCATCAAAGGGCAATAAGTAAAGTTCAAGCAGAAATGCAACAATTCACTGTGATGATCACAAGACAGAAAAAAAAAATCTTTTTTCATACACTATTGAAAAAGTCAGAAAACAAAGGTAAGAATGGAAGTCTATGCAGAAACACGACTTCCCAGAATTCTGTGGCCTCATCATAAAATCTACCATTCAATGGGAAGTTCTTTGTGTGGAGATGACTGCAGCCTGGCTAACGGTGAAGTCTCTACAAGCATCGCAGTAGAACTACATGTTAAACAAGCAAAGTCTTGACATGTACTGTACAGCCTTTATCTAAAACATGTGTCACCCCCCCTCAACCCTCCCATCAAACGCAAACTCTATCTGTCACTTCCTTTTGTAAACTTTACCGAACATAGAAACCTCAGCCAGACAAATCACTGAAGGCAAAGACAACCGTTTTAACTTTTTTCATCCCACAAAACATGTTAATGTCCTCGCTTCCCTCACTGTTAGTATTAATTTTGGTGTTGCGGCCATGTGCGTGCATCCTTTTGCTTTATCATAAACACATTTCTCTGCCCTGTTCGGTTTTGAGGGAGACACACTTGAGGTCTGCTGTTGCTGGCTGTGGACCAGCATGTTTGGCCCGAGGAGAAATTCTAGAAAGGTTTTTTTTTGAAGGAGGAAGCAAAAGTATGTTGTTGACAAGGAACAAAAGCGACTTAACAAAGAGTTTAACTCGAACCCCAGCAATGGCACGATCATCTGCAAATGGGAGCCCAAGAGTAGAACATGCCTGGCAGGACTGGGTGCTGGAAAGTGTCCCGACTCGTGGGTTTAACTGGGAAGCAGAAACGGGCACTTTTAGGCACTTTACTGTACCCAAATTAAGTTTACTCAAGATAAGGAACACACGGAATACTCTTATCATGTGCAGTATCATGTAAAGTTTTTTATTTTGTGCTAAATCATTTCATTATGTGCAGTATCTTACTATTATGTGCCATAGTCTTATCATGTGAAATATCACAACTTATATCAATATTACTGATCTACTACTGATCTCTATTACAGCAATAACAGACTCGTAACAACTATTAGTGTTGCTAGTAATTCACTTTACTGTGAGTTATTTATCTATAGTATTTATACACCAGTATTGGTGTATAGAGCATAGTGTATTTCATGTTAGGTATTTTCTGCAGTTTTATTGGATTTATACTTTATATTGTTCTTGTCTTTGTGTCTTTGTTCTTGTCTTTGTGTCTTTGTGTCAGTTGTAAAATAAGCAATTCTGATTCTGATTCTGATAAGTTACCACATGACAATAAGTTGAGCTATCAGTGTTTACAAAGAGAGACTTTATAGTGCTATAATGCCATCCAACAAACAGTGGAATCAACAAATTTTAATTTATGATCAGTGCAACCAAAAATGTCACTCTAGACCCTTGAATCCTAAAAGCGTCATCAAAGTTTTATGTCAGGGCTCTTTACTGAAAGAGTTGCTATAACACTGCAACATACAACATAAAATACATGATGAAAAAAAGCTTTTGTTGGAAACTTTTGTTTCCATTTTTCATCATTTGAACATAAAAGCCACCCATTGCGTCCTGTGAAACTTTCATGTTTAAAGAACCAACAGAAATGACTTGGAATTAACACATTCACTTATGTTAGAAGAATGTTAATGCTTTTTACCATTTTGAAAATACCTTTTATGGACAGCAATGATAATGTTAATGTCTGTAACAAGCTTCAAATGTGGATTGTCTTTAATGAGCTTCACATGTCTGTGTTTAATCAAGTACAAGCCAAGAAGTAATGTTTAGCCGCAACATACTATTAGAAGGGGCTAGCTTTTTTGTTTTTTTTGTTTTTGATTTTTAAAGCCTGAACAGAAGGCCTAGCTCTAATAGTCATGCTTCACTATTGACCTACCTTCTTTTATATCCCTTTAAAGTTCTTCTCCGTCATTCATATGCTTTCTCAAAACTGTTCTCAGATATGTGAAGAACATAATAAAACATCTAAACATTCCTGTGTCACTCGTCTTACCAACTACCATTTTAAACAGGTGAACATTTGACTGGGAATCAGTGGCAATGATATACTTGGGAGGCAAACTAAATGTATTGGGCCCCACCAACATTTCAAAGTCAAAATCAGCTAGAATTGCAAATGCTGGCAATAACCTACATTGATAACAGATAAGATGTGGATCATGTTTTGCTTTTCTAGAGGTTAAAGGTACTTGACCACTTTCTGAGCAAGCTGTGCAGAAAGACCACCCAGGTCACATGAAACCTTTTATTTAGCTTTTAGTTAATCTTTACATTAACCCAGAACAATTCATAGTGGTAGATGAGTACACTGACTGCTGCAGCATCTGAGGATCATTCTTGGTAGGGTGGCCTGCGTAGCGATCGAACTACCAGATGTAGGTGTGCATGGTGACACTACACCATCTTTTACACCTGTTTACTTAACAGAGAAGTTAAAGTACCTGACCACTGAAAAAATACATGCTGACTAACACATCAATAGATGAGCGACAGTCTGTTTCTAATAAACTGGCCATTTAGTGAATGTGTAAATATACTTTCCTGCAATGCTACAATGCAATAGTGTCATTTCATACACGTTAACCCAAAATTCTGAACTTTTTCCAGTTTAGACAATTCAATAAAAAGTGTAATTCTTTATATCTTAACATAATGCTTCTTGGAAAAATAAACAAGTAGGTTATCCTGAAAAGATCCCAAAATCTCATTTTTTTAAATACAGATTAAGATAAGATAAGCCTTTATTAGTCCCACAAGTGGGAAATTCTTATCTTATCTTAGAATCAAATAACTTCTAGCTGTGACAGGACTATGTTAATACTACACTAAAACACAATTTGGTGTCAAGAAAGTACAAACTAGGATATTCATTTCTGTAAACACAAATAGGTAAAACATTTACTTTTATTCATTAGATGAAACATTCAGCAACTACTGTTTTAGGCGAATACATTTTAATTTAAACCCAATTCAGTGATAATACATACAAAGAATTACATAAAAGATCAAATTCATCTCCAGAAAGTACTTGGAGTAGAGCTATTTTTCTAAGGTCTCATAAAGTTTTCCCATGACATGAACTGGAAACTGAGAAGTCCCCGGCTGGTATGGAATGAAGTCCCAATGGTGCATGATATCAGAATGTATTAGGTCCCTACCCAAACATGTGAGGTTCAGCTGAGCAAACCCACCAAGATGTGAATGTCCACACCTCTGTGTCCCCTCCCTTTCCCTCAGTGGCCTATTGTCACCTGTCCGAATCTCCTCATGCAAGGAAGGGTGAGGGTCAAGCCGCTCTGAGGATGAATACACAAAGGCCTGCTGTGTCCATCCTGGGAGCAGGTGAGCCCGTATCATCTTCCCTTAGTGACCGGCCCATCTGCACAAATAAACCCAGGCAGGAAACAACCCATAACTTCGCCTCGTGGCGGTGAAGGCCTCTCTCAAATCAGGCCTGTGTGCCTGAGTAAGGCAAGATAGGGTGAGACCAATTTAGACCTGTCAGTCAATCAGTACTGTACACTATAGTACACTTACCCCAGCATTTTTGTACATAGCATAGTGTATTTCATACTGAGTATCTTCGGCCAAATTTTTATTTGATTTATTTAGACTTTATATTTTATATGTGTCTTCTAAATGTTGCAAATGTAAATGCAAACGCTGCATAATAGGACGTCACTTTGCATAATAGGAATGGGACGACTATTCATTTTTGTTTTAAATTTACATTTACATTTTTTCATTTTGAAATTTGGAGTTTAACAAATCATCTCAAATTTCTTTCATTTTAACACATTCCTGCTCAGTTTGCTGACCACTGGTTTGACTGTCTGTATTTTATTGGATGTAGGTCAGTGGTCCATACAGTTTAACAAGAGAGGATTTTTTTTTTCAAATGTAAATACAGAAAGACATTTCTTGGAGTCTTAAATACTGCCATGGTCTAAACCAGTGTTTGGAGGCACTCAAACTTTGATGTCATGGCTAAAAAAAGTTATATAATTTAATTGCAAGTGGGACTTGTATCTGCAATTTTCTGATTGTCTTCATTCAGGGACTGGCGCTTTGCCACTGAACCACCAATGGGGCGTGTACTTACCAAGCCATTTATGTTTAAGGGCGACTGAACGTGTAACTGCATTCATGGACTAATTATTTTTAATTAAGCCACAACAAACAGTAACACATCTTTTTTTATAACTGACCTGAGCTTTAGTGTCCATTTATGAGTCTGCTATGTGTTTTGTTCCATGTTTCTTTCTCTGTGTTTGGATTTCTCAGCATTTTGTCCCTTTCCAGCCATCTTATCCGTGACATTGCAGACTCTCTCTTTGATAAATTGAAGGGTGCTCGACTGTCCTCTCTCTCTCCCCATATATAAATATTACAGTGCCAGCTCGACCACAAAAATTCATTTTTAAATGATCAATACTTGGCCTCTGATCAGCTGCTAAAAAAATTGAATACACACACACTGCACTGGATATTAACAGATGTTTTGATGTTGGAACCATACCAATTTTTCAAAAACTGTAAGAGAAAAAGAGGCGCAAAATTCCAGCTATAATAATGATAAAAATAAATATAACAATCTTAATGCAATTAAGAAGAATAATAAGGCGATTGCTGAAACACATAAGAGATTAATATGTTTTGGAAGTGACCTATCCAGGTTAGGATAAGTGACTTGACCCTGGTTAGGGTAAGCGACTTGGAAAATGAATAAATGAATGAATGTTTTGTAGTTTAGAGCCATTGTTAAGGGCTCAAGCACACAAACGTGTTGTTTTTAATGTCGCCATTCTGGCCATTTACCTTCACAGCATAATGTGATTTAATGTGGAACAGTGAAGCGGGATGTGTTGGGTGTGAAGTTATTTCACACTGCTTTAAAGAATGAACATGCCTGTAAAAATCTTGTTACATGCACATTCTGGCTGGTCCATAAAAAAATCACTCAATTAGAGGCTTAGAGAGATGGCGAGGTGGGGGTTTGGGTAGAGAGGACAGATGCTCTCTCTCTGGAGAGAGTGTCCACATACTAGAAACACTTACACCAGCAACTCAAATGTTATATTGAAACAGGCATATGTCTTAACCCCCATGGTGCAGAGGCTTCTGGCTTTTTTAAAGCCCTTCAGCGAGGGAGTTTTTTAACAGTTCTATGCTTTGCTGTGTGGTGTTTTTTACTTGTTCACTGGCATTCCACACTAAGGTTCAACAATCTGTTACTTTGTATTGTCAGTTGCTCCTGTTTTTGCTCTGGTTATGAAGCCTGACCTAAAAACAGCTAAATATCTCCACAACAATAAGTCAATGTTCACCTCCATGCCGGTGTCACTCATTTGACTTTGACTTGCTCGACAGGATGAGTACGTTCGTTGTACAACAGTACAAGCTGTGGTTGCAATGCTAACAGTGCCAGAGTAGTTATGAATGAATATGGGGGGACGATTAAAAAAAGTGTGAAACCAAAACAGCTTGGAAAGTTGGTATTACTTTGATGCATCAGGTGGCTCAATCGCTGTGCAAAATGTAAAGATTTGTTAAACAGGGTCAAACAACGAATGTGTATTTCTTGGTTGTGTGTTTTGTGCTCTTGAGTGTCCTGCACGGCGCTCCATCCATCATTCGGTCTGTCAGTTGTATGGACACAGCCTGAGTTTAGTGTGATTTAGTTACTAACTGTCAAATGTAAAAATGTAAACCCAATTTACCCAGCCCAAGGTATAAAGTGTAAAGACAATGGCATATCAGCTGTAATCTTGAATGTCCATTAACTTGCAGTGTTACTTCAGCAGTTAAAAGCATTAGAATGTTTGTTGCTAAACTATCCCGGTCACACCGGTGTGATTGTACGCTTTGATGGAAAGTAGTCAGGCGGCCCTGTGTGGCGCTACGTGCTGAACGGTTAAAAGTCACACACATATGCAAATACACCCCGTCTCCAACATGACCTAATCCCATCTCGCTCCAAAATCACCTTCTATCACAACGGAACACAACCCCACGATAAAGCTTCTTCGAAGAGCGCCACCTAAAAACCCCACCCCGCCCCTCTCGACCGCTCTCGGACCCTTTCCAGACCCATTTTCATGCGTGCCGCGCTCTCATGAATCACTCCAGATGCTGAAGCCATTTGCCGCGTCGCTCCCAGAAGCCCAGTGAAAGCTGAAAGAGCAGAGCGGGGCGATAAATCTGGCCGGCTGGGCCGTGGGACGTGCCGATCGAGGCCCCGGCAGCAGTCTGAAGGGCCAGGGGCCCACAGGAGATAGCAAAGCCAGCCCTGCTCTTCCTCTCTGGCCTATATTCTCTCTTTTCTCTCTCTCTCTCCTGGAGATTCACATGGGGATCAGAACTGACACGCAAGCCCGGCCTGTGAATCGCACCTTTCTGGAGAGGGAGAAAGTCGGAAGGAGAGAGGAATAGTGCGATCAGGAATGAGAGGAGGAAAAATAAAGTGAGCGAGATTTGATCTCTTTAGAAACAGCACTTTAGAATGATTCAGTGCATCATGAAATCTCGAAATTTCACATGATTCAAATTTTCAGAAAATGATTCATTCTCCAAAATTCAGTTTCACCAAAATTCAGTTTATTATTGACATATTTGACAATGATTGTATTCATTTCAAGACCTAAAATCTGAAATTTTGCCATGATTAAATTTCATTGTGATTCTATAGGAAATTATTAAATCTGTCATGAAATCTTAAATTTTGCTTGATATCTTAAATCAGTTTGATTATGATTCTGTAGGAAATTATTCCATGCCTTATGAAATCTCAGATTTGACCATAAGTCAGTTCTATTTCAGAATTATATTTACAAACACACAAATGACAAACTGTTTACACAAAAATAATACTTGAAAATATATATTTTTTTTACATTGGAAAACATGGGAAATTTGATTTTGCACTGATTATTATTATCACCTTAAAAGTGAAGCATGTTAACACCCTGAGACAGGTAGATTTGGGAGGAGTGGTCATAAGAGCATCTCTAGGGGGCAAAGGTCACAGGATTAGGTCGCAATCAGTCTTTCTAAAGCTTCTCGCTGTGAAGAGGTTTGTGAATGTGAGTGCTATGTGGAACAACAAGCCACTTTTCATGTCCCTGGGCTCGCTAATAACTGGCCTGGGGTTCGGTCTCTGAAAAGATCTGCTCCTGGAGGACGCTGCCGAGCTCCAGTGGGCCCACACAGGGGCAGTGGGTTTTGGGATGCCTCTGGGTGTTACTACCTGATACAGGTTCACACACACATACACACAATGCTCTTTTTGTGTGGACACTGTTTATCAAAAATTTGGGGACACCTAGCTTTTCCTTTATATATAAATAATTGATTAAAACTGACCAAAATCCCACATTAGGGACATCATACATCATACTTTATGTCCCCTTGTTGTGATGTCAGCAGTAAAAGTTCTTAGGTGTTTAAACAACCTTTGGATTTAAAGTGTTTTTTAACAATACCCTGTAAAAATGTTGGCTGGTGTAGTGGATAACATTACACCAAGCTGCTTTCTGGAGTTCGATTTCCACCCTGGGTGAAACACTGCACTACACCAATAAGAGTCCTTTGGCGAGACTTCCAGCATTATATTCGCCTACATCTGTGATAGGCACAAACTGTATGTTACTTTGGAAAAACGTGTCAACACATGTGTCAGGTTTGATGGGTGGCTTGGAGCACTGGAGGACTACCAGACTATGCTAGACTGGAGGACTGGAGCTGGCACCCCTGATTAAATCTGTTATCTGAATTGAATTAAAGCGGTTCAATGGCTCATTACCAGAACTGAAGTGTAACTTTATTAAGTGAACACTTTTTACAGTGTAGTTTAGAAAACATACCTGTCAAATTTCTATTTAGGCAATACCTCCTCTTCATACCAAGGCAGAACATGAAGGTGACTGTTGAAGCTGAGTCTACAGTACTGTACAAAAGTCTTGAGCCACTTTATATTTTGCTTTGAATCCCATATTGAGTAGATGAAATGAAAGAAATGGGAACAAATGTTTTACTGACAGGCTGCAAAGTGGCTAAAGGTACAAGTTTCCTAGATAAAGGAGTTCAACCACTCAGCATTCAGCACCACCAGTATACTGATCACCGCCTGATCATCTGGAATCATCTGCTCCTGGTTCTTCACTGGTTCAGGCCTAGAGGAAGCGTAGATACCCAAGAGTGAAAACAAAACAATTAATAAATTATACATAATTGCCATTGACTGCACCGTCAGTGGCCCAGGGGAAACACAGGCCTTACATTAATACATTTCAAAATAAGACTATACTTTGTCCATCCTGTTTCTCTTATTCTAAGTTTAAAATCAGTATTAGATTTTGACCATTTTCTCCCACTTCTTAAATTCTTCTTAAAATAAAATTTATTTTCTCTCACTGCTCTGATCTTTATTTGTCTCAGATTTTCAGATCTATAGATAAACAAGAAGATTTAAAAAAAACCCTTGGTTTTCTTAAAAGAGAGCCTAAAATTTGTCTTAGTGATCAAAGTCAGACTGTTTTGATCCATAAGGTGTTAAAGAGAAGAACACTGAGAAGCCGATGAGAGAAGCACCAGAACTTTGGTCTTAAGCTGATTTTTTCTTTTGCTCCTTATTTCTCCAAGAGGGGGATATGGAGAAACAAGTCAGACTTCAATAATCTCCAAATAAAAAGATTATTTATTCCTAATGAGATAAAAAAGACTGCTGTGAGCAGCAGAGTCTTCCTCTGGATCGTGCACTTTACTCCTTGGTCCTCCAAGACTAATAGTTTTGGCTCCCCTGCCTTAGACAGTGCTGTGTTGAGCACTGCTGGGATCCACCAAGGAGAAACAACTGTTAGAAACCAAGGGAAATGTTTGCTATATGAGGTCTATCATATTTCAAGACTGCAAGATCAGCAGCTCCAAAGCTCAGGAAGAATCACAGAGAAGGAAAAAGTCAATAAGTCTGTCTGAGTTCCATTGATTTGCTGAAAGTGAGATACTGTACTGGAACTCACTCCTGATCAGACACGGGAGTATTATAACCACACACACTCACACACACACACACACCATGGCAGAAACCCACCGACAGCTTCATCCTGGGCTAATCAAATTTCATATGCGATATAAAGGGGCGGGTGGAGGTGGAGGGGAGGCCGGTGTGTTGCGTGTGTTGTTCTGCTGCGCTGTATCTGCACTGCTGATAATGTCAAGCCCCTATAGCCCAGAACCCAAATCAAATCACACCCAGACAACGTGACTTTGACCTGAGACAATGAAATCACAGCACATCTGCTATCAGCAGAACCACAGAGCGAGAAATACACTGAAAAACAGCGGCACAGAGAGAACGGAGGAGACACCAGAGACAGCAGGAAGGAAGGGAAGAAAGAAAAAAAGGAAGGAAGGGAGGAAGAAAGAAAGAAAGAAAGAAAGAAAGAAAGAAAGAAAGAAAAACAAACAAACAAACAAAAGAGAATGAAATAAAGAAGAGGAAGGAATAAAGAAGGAAATGGTAAGAGAAAGAAAGGAAAGAAGAAAGGAAAGTAGGAAGGACAGAGGAAAGGACAGACAGTAGGAAAGGCAATAAAGTTATAGAACAAATCAGAAGTGTTTGTGTGTGTGTGAGAGAGAATAAATGAGTGAGTGAATGAGAGACAAAATGAGTGAAAGAGAGAGTGAGAGAGTGAGTGAATGAGAGGGAGGGAGAGAGAGAGAGACAAAGAAAGAAACGGGAAAGTGACAGAGAGAAAGAGAGAGGAAGTGACTGAATGAATGAGAGGAAGACAGAGAGAAGGAGGGAAGGAAGGAGCGAGACAAACAAGTGTTGGTGTGGGTTTTTGATACAGTGTGATGAGATACGACAGAGAGAGAGACAGCACACTGTGTGTGTGTGTGTGTGTGTGTGTGTGTGTGTGTGAAGGTAAGACAGTGTGATGGGATGTGATAAGCAGAGGCGCCATACTGCTTGGTGCTCTGACTGATGAGCAATCACACTGATAAAACATACACACACACAAACACACACACACACACACACACACACACACACACAAACACACACACACACACACACACACACTTGTTACTAAGCCATTTAAATGAAACCTTCAGATGCAGCTCGTGTGCTCATTCTAGACTACAGAGAAACAAAGAAAAGTCTTACAGATTTCCGATGCCTCAGGACTTCACACACACACACACACACACGCACACACACGCACACACATACACACACCACCGTTACCACAGCCACACACTTGCACTGCTCCAACTCCTCGACTATCATTGTTTTGTCTCGCTGCCACAAACTCCCACAGTATCTCGGCAGGCCAGAATCATGGAGGCTGTAATTAGTGCCACTGTCTTTGGGAACAAAGAGCTGAAAGTCTGACCCTTTGTTTGGCCACAGACTCTGAAGAAATGAAGAAGGGATGACCGAAAGAGATAAGGTTCAGCTAGCGTGATGTTAGCAGGAGCTTAGCTTTAAATACACAACCCTGTGCTGGGGTGCAATTGTGTTACACATACACTCGTTTGGAAATGAAAGTGATCTGGGAATGTGTTTGCCTTTTTACAAACCCCATGTAGATCCACCAGGCTGGTCTATCTGTAAGGACCTTCATCAGTGGTCAGTGCATTCTTGGCTGGTGGGCCCAGGCACATTTCTAGCTTTAAAGTGCTCTGCCACACCTAATTTGTTCACATTTTGCTTCCAAAGATCCAGACTTTTTTGTATTTTAATGTGGCCTTGAGGAACAGTTCTCCAGGCTTCCTGAAGGACTTTCAGAGACTCTCATCCAGTCCCTGAATGTGTGATCATTCCAGCAACAGGGACACTGCTTTCAAATCCATAGACTTTAATATGGAGTTGGTCCCCCTTTCCAGCTATAACAGCTTCCACTCTTCTTGGAAGACTTTCCAAGATTTTGGAGTTTCTGTGGGAATTTGTGTCCATTCATTCTGTAGAGCATTTATGAGGTCAGACACTGATGTTGG
>JBBPCX010069290.1:0-11480 GCA_037974365.1 Hydrocynus forskahlii
ACCTGATCCACGTAAAACTGTATATATATATATATATATATATATATATATACTGTATATACAAAGCTATGTAAAGGTGATAGCATATCAGCAGCAAAATTGAATCTAAATCGATATATAACAATTGACAGTCAGTCCAAAACTCTATAACACTAAACTTGAGCTGTCTCAACAACTGACGCACCCAATTCATGGATGTAGTGAGCGCCATGTAGGATACTCAAGAGCACAACACATGCAATGAAAAAACAGACTCGCTGTCTGATGAGCAACGCCATATAACAAATCTTTACATTTTGAGCATGGTTTGACATAAGACAAAGTAACAAAGTAAAGTAAAGTGGCAAAAAACCTTTATATTGTGTGAAGGGTGTTTGAATCTTTAAAAGATACACACATCTCCTTTACAATAATAGTTCTTCCTCTATGTCTTAGCTAAAAGGATCCTTTTTTAAGGAATGAATTATGTCAACCCCTAATTTGAGAACCACTGAGTCAGGCAATATATTTCTGACATTTTTTGCTTTGTAAAGAACAGTTGATTAGATCAACATTCTGATAAGTCTTTAAAATGTTTTTTTTTAAATAACTGGATGTAACTGAAACATGTGTACATGATGCTTTTTGCTGTGTACAGCATGACTTAGAAGGTTATACACTCTTTATTTGCACTTCTTTATGGTGAAGTAAGAGTGAAGACAATAAAGCTATAAAAGAGCACATGGAATTAATGCCATGAAATCTTCACACACTCTCGTCATTCGCTCAAGCAGTTTCATGAACGGCCCCTTTTTCCATCACTGCAGCATTTTAAGCACAACCACATCCAAACTTTTGACTGTTATTGTGTTTGCCTTCTAACAGCTGTGTACCAAAATAAAACAGAGAATCCTTGCAAGAACTTACTGTACCATCTCTCCACATCCCTCTTTTATTTTCTCTTCCACACTTATGGTCATAAATGTTAAATGAGGATGGAGCACTGGACTGCTCTGATTATTTCAGCCTTTGTCGTCTCTTTAGTGCTTCTCCAGACAAACTGCTTCTCTAGACAAACTTCTGCATAATGTGAATCTGTTCAAACCAGACAGGGAGCAGGATTTTGCTTCAAGCAACATTCATGAGCCTCTGTATTGGAAACACTGCCTACTATTGAGGGAAACCTCAAAATATGCACTTAGGTTTCACTTATTAAGACTACTACTACTACTACTACTACTAATAATAATAATAATAATAATAATATAGTAAAAATATCAAATAATCCAGATAATGCACTGTAAAAAAAATTATCCTGTGTAAATTATTCAAAAGTAAGTAGCCTGGTTGCCTTCATTAAACTTTAAATGACAATGGGTGGGTTGTTGGCATTTCTAACTGCTCAAATAAGTAAGCTATGACTTTCTTTAAGCAGTGACATCCTTATAACAGGAAAAACATAATATACTATTGCTCAATATGGTTTTCTCATCCATCCATCCATCCATTTTCTACCCCTTTGTCCCGCACTCGAGGTCGGGGGAGTGGGGGCTGGAGCCTATCCCAGCTGCAATGGCGGGGGTACACCCTGGACAGTCACCAGCAAGTCACAGGGCGGTTTTCTTATATTATATTATATTATATTATAGATGCTCAAATGGATTTCCAGTGCTGTGGTCATGCATGAATCCTTGACAGGCCACACAGACAGTCAGCGCTTCAAAAGATGAGGTGCCCAATGAGCCAAGAACTGAACCATTAAATTATTGCACACACCTAGCATACTTGGTTCTCAGAGTGTGCATGTACTAATGCTATAGAATTTCACACAAAATATCACTGCAGGTCCAGAAAATGTAAGCGGATTAAACGCACTTCCTACTTTGCCTGGAGTGACAGATTATTTCAACACAATACTAAAAAAACTGCAAAGCTGCTGAAATAAAAAATAAAATAAAATAAATTTATATTCACAGTAATGATTTATTGCATACCATCACTACATTAGTTGCTTATCTTATCCTGGGTCACGGAGCCCATCCTAGTGCTTACAGTATGAAAGGTAGAGAAACTCTTTGGAGAGGACGCCAACCCATCACAGGACAAAAAAATAGATAAGCACAGTAACACAAAGCTGGAATCAGGAGCTGTTAGCAGAAATCCATACAGACACAGACTCTTAGACCCAGGACCTTATTGCTGTAAGGCAACAGTACTTACCACTGCATCATCATGCCCCACATTGCGTAGTTATTACTCTATATGTTGTTTTTTACAGTAATTACAAAATGGAATTTATACACTTTACTCTCAACACAGACAGGAAACTGTGTTACACAAGCAAGAGTGTGTATCATCATGTCTCTGTGTGCTCCAAAGAAGTAAGTTGTTAGCCCTGCATGTCCCTTTCCATGCTTTAACATTGGGCTGTTGCATCCCTTTGGAGTTTGGCCCAGAGCTGTCAGGAAAACTGAAAGTGTTCATCTAAAGGTTGGTGTCAGGCACACACACATTCACATACACACAAACACACACACACACACACAGCTGGACACTGTTCCTGTTACAGAGGCTGTCCACGGTACTTTACGCAAACAGTATTGATTTTTTCATCAGGTGTTTAATGCACAATGACAGGACCCACTTTAATGAAAGTGAATGTGTCCTCTATTGCAAGGAGACAAATCACATCCACTAAAAAGCCAGCCCCAGTGTAGCCAGACCACCAGCTACATCCATAGAAGCTTCACCCACTTTCACTAGTGCCTCAACCTCCTCCACTAAAGCACCAGTCACACGCTTTGGGTTTACAATACATCAGTGATAACTGTTCTGATTGGCAGCTCTCTATCATGCCTCACTCGAAAAGAAGTTCAGAAATGTGCAGTAACATCACTACTTATCTCTGGGAAGGGCTAAACTGGCATAAGCCAAATGGGTGGTCATATGTAAATACATTCATGCTTAGGTGTAAACTGCACTTTTTGAAATGTAATGAAAATACGTTTTGCAATTTTTGGTTTTGTGTGTTTTAAATCCTTTATACAATAGCTTGCTGCTAATGCTTTCTAAAATGTCCATAAAACCACATGGTACACACCTTCCTCAACACCATGCAGTATCCTGACAATGAGTACGGATTCTGCTGCGAATACTGACAGAGGGGAATCCCGAGGGCCTTCAAGGCCTTCAGTGAAGGCCTGCTTGTTTAAATGTCTGTACATTTTATTCATTGTTACTCAGTCTGATCATGTTTGTATTTAAACTGAAAGTAGTACAGGATCATTTATATTATTATGTGGATTAAATTCTTAGAACTCATCACTGCCCCCGGCCCTTTGTAGAACAAAGCTTTGCCCATAACCAAGCATGGTAAATTCAAAAGGCTGATTTTGGAGCTTAGTTCTCATATGGACTGTATGGACTGGAGAGTCAACAGCGCAACTAACAATGTTTATAAAGTTCATTATACTTTTTCATATCAAATATACTTCAGTGTTATGTATGAAAAAAAATTACTATTATGTAGGATTTTTCTTTTCACAACAGTGACATAGTAGTGGCAAGGACACTTGGGCTGGAAACAAATATTAAAATTGTAAAAATAAAATATGTGATTTAAATAAATAAAAATAATACAAATGCAAATAATAAACAAATAACAATGAAACAATATACTCCCAGAGTCCATTGTGGCTCACAAACTAAATTGCCCTGTGCTGGGATGAGTGTATCAGGCATCAATATGTTGCATGGACTCTCAGTCTCTTACTGAGATACAATGTCAGGGTTTCTAATAAAGTGCCCAATGAATGTTTCACTCACTTTAAATTACGCTCCTCAATTCTGCAGAATGTCTAAGCTAAATCATCTAGAGCTGTAAATTCTCTCTTAATGCTGCAGGAAGCCATTCTTGGAACAATGTGTCTGGAGGCTGGGGGTGTATGTGAGAGCGGGCATTTATCAGGGTGATTACGAGATGCCACTTAAACTGTGTGAGGGAGGAAGTTGTATTACAGGGTTATATGATGAGTTTTGGAGTGTGTGTGGGGGGGGAGAAGATGGTTGTGGAAGATTGTCAGGACAACAATATCAGAACAGGGGTCCACTGTAACTGGTCTCTGCGTGCAGCAAGCTTTGGCATGTTACGTTGAAGATTACCTCACTGAGCATGTGTCAGATTAGGTTGCTGCCACCTTTGAGAATGACATTTGTTGCAGTATTTGTTACAATATTTGTTAAAAGAAATTAAGGATGGACTCTGTATGTGTGTAAGCCTGAAAGGCCGTTGTAAATGTCACTCACACTCACTGTGCCGCTGAAGTGTGCATTCCTCTTCATTTACATACAGCTGCCACACAGAAGCTCAGAAACAGATGCTGCAGGCAAATACACCTGGGTAGTGAATTAAAGGCCTTTTCATTAAAACAGCAGGTGGATGACTATACATATTGTGACAATTTCCCAGATACGGGGAGGGCCTGAAGCAGACTATTTTAAAACAGTGTATTGCATTCATGAAATGTAGTCTATGAAATGCATTACTTGAAATACCACCCAGTGACAAATGAGGGCTTGACACATCACTGGAGCCACTTGGGACTTATGATAATCAGCATTAAAGCAAAATGGCCTGGGATTTTTCATAAGGGAGTATAATGCTGTGAGCTTGGTATGAATGTTGACTACATTACTGTACATGGCTCTGTATTTTTAAGAACAGTGTTTCCCTCATGTGCCGCAGGTTTCAAAAGATGTTCTTTGTAGAGTGCCTCCTAGAATCACCAGAAGATCATGTAAACAGCTAAAGAGCTGGTGGCCTGGCAGTTTGGGAGTTGCTCTTGTGATCAGAAGGTTGTGCGTTCAAATCCCAGGACTGCTAGTGGCATCACTGAGGTACTCTTGAGCAAGGTACCGCCCCCACACACTGCTCCCTGAGGCACTGTGCTCCTGGCTGCCCACTGCTTCACTTGGTGAATGGGTTAAACACAGAGAAAGAATTTCACTGTTAACACCGTGTGTTGTGCTGTGTTGTGTTCACGCATGAAAAAATTCCACTTTGTACTAATCACCATACAGAAAGGACCCTGGTCACCCTGGCCAGGAACCAAAAATGGAACCTTTTTGGTGGTAGGCAATGGCACTAACCACTGCAACACCTTGCCACAATATATCACATTAACTGGTCTCACTATTTTAAAGGCAATAAAACATTACACTCTTTATTTACTATTATCTGAGCTGCTTATCGCAATCTGGGTCATGGGCTTGTGGTAGTGGGTATTTGTGGGGGTGTTATTTCCTGGTGGAGGGGTGTTTCAGGAGGGTGTGGTGGGGGCTGCTGAAGCCTATCCCAACGGTCACAGGACAATAGGTAGAGAAACATCCTGGCCAAGTCACCAGTCTACTGCAGTGTTAAAATGTGTTGATCGCTATAATTCAGATGAACTTTGATTAACATTTGAGGTCACTCTGATGACCCTTAATGTCCAGGATCAGAAGCTTGATCTGTATGTCCTTCTAGACTTTTCTAGACATTTTCTCATTAGTTTTATAGTGATAAGAATAGTAGCTTACTTTTTCATAACCACAGTAATTAGACAAGGTAGGGATATTTTAGCTGAAGGACTTCTTTTAGCAGAAGTATTTAGCTGCCAGGATTGCTTTATAATCCTAAACTTCTTTAGATATCAGAAACACCAATTCATGAACCTTTATTTAAAGAACATTTAAAAAAGAAAGGGCGCAAAACTATTATATAGAAAACACTCATTACAAAACAACCCTGAGCCAAAGCTCAGTCCAGTGTCACACATGAAAAATCAGCCCAACACCCAATGTTTTGCCAGGCTCATCTTATTAGAGATAGGTATGCTAGATTTTTGCAAGGTGGGAACCCCTGATGTACAGTGTGTAACACATATGAGAGATGTACGACTCACATCCTGACAAGGGATGAAAGATGTTTGCTGTTTTGACTCACTGGTAATCAGGTCAGTCTGCCCATTTGACATTTTGACACATACTTTTTCCAAAGCTTTGGTGTGAAACTGGAAATCAGAAGGAGAGTGAAAAACAGCTTAATTTTTTATCTGTTTTCATTTGATCCCCTATGAGGCATATGGTCATAAATGGATTTGTGTGATCAAACACTGTCCTAATATGTGTGGACACAAATTCCAGCAGGAAGCACAGAAAGCGAAGAGGGCTTTCTCAGGCTTTCAACTTCAACAACACAGAGCTTAATGTCTGCCTTATTAAGCCCATTTTCTGAGTATTCATGCTTGGTTTTCACTGTTAATCGCATATTCCTACAGCCGTACCGTTACGCGAGGTGCTAATCCATTATTCGTGATTAAATTCTATAAATGACTTCAAAAAGATATGTGGGACAAGAACTGTGTTGAGTGCTGTGTTGTAGTTTGTGTCTCTGTAGACTAAAAGCTGAATGTAGATCATGCAGGTGTCTTGCTTTCGGACTCAAATCTAACTGCCCCACAGTTACAATAAAGAGTGTATTATAGGGGCATGTCATCAAGGTTCAAGATTCTTTAGCGCCAGACAGCATCAAAGGTGGGGCCCTGTCACAGGACAAATAAGCATCTTCATTCAAATTGCTCCATAACTGATAATTGTTGAAGTTGATGAGAAAAAAATGACAAATGGAAAAAAAAAATGGTACAAGATGAATGGAGCATAAACACTGAAGTGACTGAGTGAGAGGCTCCCCCCTGGTGTAAGTCAACTTTCAACAATATAGTACCACAATGAAGTGTAAAGACAAAAAATAAAAGAGGAGAGGAAGTGCAACATTATAGCGAGGGGAGTCTTTATTGTCTTATAGTAAAAATGTTCCATCTCATTTGTGATCGGCCAATAGTGTATTTGCATCTACAATAAGAACTATCTGGCTCTCCAGCAAATTTAACCTCTATTTATCCAAAAAATAATATTCTTAGTGCAGTGAAGCTCATCTTAAGATTTGTGGGATGTCAAAATATGACAAAGTTTAATATTTTTGAAAATGACTTTTCCATAAAATCAACCACATTGGTAACATCAATATCAGCAAAAACAAAGAGTGTTTCTTTAAGTGAAGTCTACAGAGTTATAAAAGAGCCATTCAACCGAATGGGTGCCATTTCCGTCCCCAGGAAATTACATGTATAAATGTGCACAAAAAATAACTGTAAAATACATTTTATTATTAAGCATAGTGTCTTGTACATTGACCTAATTGCAAATTTAAGATATATAAATAAAAACATTAATAAAAACTACCTAGAACACTGACAAAATAGCATTTGTTACCTGTCCCCGCTCTCTAAGTATACACTTTACCTTGAAATATAATTATTAAAATCCTTCAGAGATTAATTTTTTTTTGCATAGTTGTGTGATGCCAAATCCCATCTATGCTTTGAAAATATATTTTTTAATAGCAAACCATAATATTTAAGTTAAAATACACATTTTAGTTGTGGCCCTAGGTTTTCACTCAGTCCTGTTACCCTAACACATTACACCATCTGAAAAATTTTGAAAATTCCACAAGCCACATGTTCAACAGTAAGTTGCATCAGTTGCATCTTCTGAAGGCCATGGGTAGACCAAAAGTAAGTTCCCTCCTTTTTTTCCTCTATATTTGATCATATTTTAACCATGACTGAAGAGGTCAATCTCAATGTTCTGTCCTGTTACCTAAATTAATTCTTGGATACTACCTGTTTATTTTTAAAATACAAATTTTTGGTAGATCACTAGAGCGTGCTCAGTGTTCTCGTGCTATTTGCATAGCCACCATGTAGCTATATTTCATGTTTTTGCTAATTCTATGCTAAAAACTCAGTCCTGTTACTTTCAGTCCTGTTACTTTCAGTCCTGTTACTCATATAAAGAGTAATAGGACTGAGTGCCAGTAACAATGTTAGCAAGCTATCATTTAACAACTCTGTTAGGTAGCCATTTTATGAATACATTGAGTTATTTTTTGCTGGTAAAACTTTAATGCCATAGAGCACATATATTGAGCCCAGTATTCTGATGCCAACTTGACTGGATGTAGTGTGTGGGCTCAGATGCAGTGTTGTGGCTGTAGTGAGCAGGATTACAGAAATGATCTGTGCATGTGATGGAGGAATGACTAGTGCAGGGGAATACTTAAACTACATACAAGTTCCCTATTAACCTGCAACTTTGCAAATTTCTAGTTTATTCCAGTTAATTACCATTCCAACTCATTCCTGTTACTTGATTATTTTTCTTTAAAAAAATAAAGATAAACCACTTTTTTCCAATTATGTTTGGTCCATCATTTATCCATTTTTTAAATAAATTACATGATAAAAAATTAAATCAATTTCAGGTTTGGGTTTTCTTGAAAAGATAAAAATGGCTATGCATCTTTTAGAAAAATACAACATGCATGCATATATAGTGATTTTTTAGTCATATATGTTGATTATTTGAACATGTATTCAACCATTTCTTTAAAATAAACACTTTCTTGAGGGAACCTCAAAGTAAGTAGCTGACATGCTTTTAAACATTCTTTTTAAATGTCACATGAGTTTTGGTAACAGGACTGAGAAAAATGTAACCATCTTCGGCTTAGAAGCCTTGTAAAAGATTAAATAAAGCTGCCTGAGATTGACCAATACATGTTTTGAATAGTTAAATATATGTGTTATTAGATTCAGAGTTGAAAAAAGATAAAAAATTAAGTGTTAACAAGCAAATGGCACCCATTCGGTGGAATGGCCCACAAACTTCTCAACACATATTTCACCCAAGACACAGTAAACTGCTTGAGTTGAGAAATACCAGTGATGTAAACTGGAATATTGACCTACATCATACACTGATTTATATAAAACATTCACAAACCTTATATGTACACTTTGTCATTTACAGGTACAGGCTGCAGTACATCTGTTTCTATAAATCATTTTCCCTATTAATAAATCATTATGACCCTCGCAGAACCAACAGAGAACAGGGAGTATTTAGGCAGTGGATCATTCTCAGCACAGCAGATTGGCATGGTAGTGGTACAGCCGTGTGTGCACTGCACAAACTCTTAATCTTACTTTCATCTATGGAGGCTTGGACTCCTGCAGTTTTCTTCTTGAAGGCATTTGCTTTTCTTGCCTTGACAAGCTTAAGATAGTCCAGAACTGCTGCTTGTCTTCTCACTGATAACTGTAAAATACTGTATCCACATAAAAATTCTTCTGCTAAAGTTCAAAGCTTTTAGCATCATTGTTCCTTCTTATCTGTCTGATCTCCTACCCTATAAACCCAGCTGACCCTGTAAACGGTCCTCAGCGGGTCTACTAATCATTCTTTTATCTAACCTCCACGGCCTCTGTGACTAAGAATTTTCTACATTTGCTCCTTATCTCTGGAACTGTCTACACCCTCAGGTCTGACAGTTCATTCTCAGATCAATTCTGAAAACCTTTCTCTCTTTTCTTTCGCTTACAATGAGTGATGGCTTGTCATAAATAGAGATGATAAATAGTGCTGATCTGACACTCGGTTCCAGTATCAGTTGGATATGGGCCCAAATCACTGGATCAGATATTGGAAAAAGCCTGAACTATCATGTTAATGCTTGATCAGATTTGAGTAACATGCCGTAAGGAGAGATTGTGTCAAGACAAATGTAACACAGATGAGCAGCAAGGCTGTGTCTCAAATGGCTCCCTGCTCCTTACAGGCTCCTGCACCCAAATAAAGATAATATGTCTAACAAAGAGCCATTGTCAATAGTACTCAGAATTAAATAATGGACAAATGGTGTTCTCTCAGATTTACACTACAGAGTACTGTATAGCATTTCAAATTAAACAGTTTAGTTGTTGAAGAGAAGGTAAAAAAGAGTATTGGACTGGTATTGTATCGGCAGATACTTATGGTTGCGGGATCAGATTCGGTATCAGACATGAAAAAGTGGTATTGTGCCATCCCTAGTAATAACATTGAATACTGGTGTGCTAACCTATCCATAACTGATATCTAATAAACCTAATACTACCTATGCATAATGATATTTGAGGGCCCCTTCTCTGTCCACCTATATTGTTGTCTACCATTAAAAATGGCAGTGCTGCACCTTTTTTAGGACATGATAGATCATTCCTGAATATCTTACAAGCTCCCACAGTCAAAGTGCAGTCGATGTAGTCACAATTTGTATCTGACTCTGTAAATAAAATGAAAATGTGCAAATACATGTGTATATATATAGTATTTCACAATGGCTTCAAGAAGACAATCTGACCCATCCCTGCTAGCACTACTGAAGCAGACTGTATGATGGAGGGTTTGGACATCTGGTCATATATATATATATATAGCTGCAATGGGCGAAGGCGGGGCACATCCTGGACAGTCGCCAGCACATCACAGGGCCACATACAGAGACAGACAACCGTTCACGCTCACAGTCACACCTAGGGGCAAATTAGTGTGCTCAATTGACCTATCCCCAATGCACGCATGTTTTTAGCAGCCGGAGGAAACCGGAGCTCCCGAAGGAAACCCACGGAGACTTTAATTTCATTTTAATACATTACCCTTAAAGAAAATGTAAAAGTAAACTCGTATTTGTACTGTACAGTTTACACTGAACCCCCACAGTGCTAGAATGTAAAATACCAACGTTACCCCTGTATAGACTGTACTGTAATTCATGCACGCACATTTTCTTTGGTATAATCACAATCGTCATCACCACACACTGCTCCCTGGCCACCCCGCTACTGGCAGCCCACTGCTTCACTTGGTGAATGGGTAAAGAATTTCACGGCGTTCCCACTGTTTGCCGTATCGTGCTGTGCCATAGTGTGTTCATAGGTGATAAATGGACACATTACATTTACCAGATCTAACACACACACTCAGGACTGTACTTAAAGAATTATACTCAGATCATCCAGGACAAAGAGACAGTGTGCTATAAAAAACACCCACAGATCCAAGAGTGAATACCAAAAACATCAATTATGCGGCACTCCTTTAAAATTTCTAAATGTTGCTATTCCAGTGTACACAGCAATATGACAGCCATGTAAAGTAACACTGGAACATGCATTCTGTTGTCCTCTCTCAGCATCTTACACTCCGTTTTAAAGCACTGTCCTGGATTTTATTCAGGTCTTTTTCTGAATAAAACTTTTCCTGCACGTGGCAGCAGAGCTTACTTTAGTAAAAACTATGTCAGTGGAGCACAAAAATACATTCTGAGTGAAAGTTTAAAACATACATTCAAAATAGCATTGACTACACAGTGGGTAGCAGGACTATAGGGTGCAGTGGAACACTGAAAGTAGAATGAAAGTATAAAAGATAGATGGAGACACAGCTGCTGTTAAAAATACATAAGCTAACACACACACACACACTACACTTTTAAAAGGCTGTAAATAGGAAATGACTTAATATGAATGGATGCACCTGGATGGGCTGAAAAAAAAAACATTGTGAGGTAGCTTGGG
>JBBPCX010069291.1:0-11478 GCA_037974365.1 Hydrocynus forskahlii
GGATTATCTCGGCAAAGGAGAAGTGCTCACTGACACAGATTTAGACAGATTTGTGAACAATATTTGAGAGTAATGGGGCTTTTGTGTATGTAGAAAATGTTTCAGACCTTTGAGTTCAGCCCATGAAAAATGGGAGCATAAAAAATATAAATGTTGCGTACAAAATGTACAAAATGTCTGTGTTGTACACCTTGTGACCCCTGGTTCCCATCCCAACCACTGCAAAGCAAGGAGTCTGTGGAGTTCGTTTTACATGAAACCACTCTGGACGAACATTTACATTCCAAACGTCAAAATATGCAAAACATGTCATAAAAGTATGGAATTTCCTTTTAAGATGTACATTAACGTGCTACATAGATGCTAAAGTTTAATTAAGTAGCCAGAATGAATGAAGGACCTACAAATATAAGGAGAGCAGGTAAATAGACAAGAATAATCTGACTCAAATGTATTACAGCATATTAACAACTTTATTACATTTAGCTATTACAAAACTTTAAAGTTAAACATTTTGCCAGGGGAAAAAAAGACTTACTTTAGATGGGACAATAAATTCTAGCAAGATGTTATTGCAGCAGGCAGTCTGAGCCTCGGTTTGAAGCTACATTACACTCTGCAGTAACTAGTTGGGTGAATTAAAGACAGTACACAGTGCTTACATTGGACCATGTCATTTAGTGGTGCTACTGCAAAAACCCTGAGAAGACAGAAGCTGGCGTCCAAATAAATGGCACACACTGCATGTACATGGCACGTTCTGCATGTAGGTTTAGCAGTCTGGATTTTGTGCTTTAAAAAAAAAATCCCAATCTTCTTATGGGCTTTAGTCTGAAACCTAAGAAACATTCACAGAGGGACCATAAGGAAACAAATCTACTGGCATTGATTACAATTACACTCCCTGATTCTTTTAACCAAATCTGGACTGTATACATTTAACATAATCTTGCTCAAGTAAGTGCTCTTCTCTCTTAAACATTCAGCGGGGGGCTTCTAGCACGCTACAGCATAAATGCAATTCTAATACGAATATCAATACCACTACAAACTAATCTCCAGGATACCCTGGATGTGCAAATTCCCGCAGTAAGCACAAACCTCCCTACAGGTCCCAAATGACAAATACACAGTGGTATTCTCTAGGCAGAAGGCTACATTGTCGTCCACATAAAATTCACCCTTATAATTGGTGCAACCTGTGACAAAACACTAGTATCAAACTGTACAGTGCAGGTTAACTGTAACAATTTGAATTTCAGAGTGAGCCACAAATTGAGACGTCCTGAAGGGAAATTTACCAGCAGAACCCACAGTTAGCAGTTAACAGACAGATATCTGAGGTCATTTACATCCAGGAGTTTTTGTGAGAACCTGAAAGAATGCCACAGCTAATTTGGCTTATAAAAGTGACGCTAGTGATCAGGGGCATTAAGTAAACCTTTTTAGATTGAAGTTTTTAGATTGAACATTATTTTGATGGTTCTGTAATATAAATAAAAAAGGAACTTGGAAGAGATGGATCTTTCTTGTTATAGACTTTGGTATGTCTGGGCTGAAAGTCCATAATTATCCACTTTAATAAACAGCAATCTGACTGCTGTCTGTCCGAGCACAATCATTCTGAGACTCCAATGAGGGCAAAAACCCAAGTGAAGTTGTTAAACTCCGCCTAGTTTCCCAAAAGCATTGCAGTGTTAAGCTCAACAAAACTATTAGGGTGATTCTCACTCTTTCTTCTTATAGTGATCCTTGTACTTTTGGGCAACTCACCTTTTAAAAAAAAATAGATATCTTTTAAAATATCAACTAACACTGAAGAGAGGCTTTTCTGGAAACAGTTTAAAATCTGAGACTGTCAAGCTTATCGCTACATTAAAATGTGTGCAGCTCTTTGGGCAATCTTGTAATCCATTAGAGAGACTGCCTTTTTGACTGTGACTCCAGTTTATCTGTTCTCTAAATCCTTAAAAACAGCAAAAGGGCTTACACTCATCCTTTTAAACTACTGAGGCTCTTCTTTAAGGGCCAGCCCGGTCTATTGTATTTTATATATTAATATAGTCCTTTCCAGAGTCTGTCAGTACATTATTTAGACTGTTACTGCACCACAATTACAAGCTCACAGACTAGAATAATGCTGCCCAAAGAGTGACATATGCGGCTCCAAAATTCACCATGGAAATCAAACCAGGGTTGACCAAACACAGAGAACCTGTGGCCTGGAATTCTTTATGAAAAAGTTCACGCTGATGCCCCATCCTGTTTAGGGGGTCTGTCCTGCAGGCACCATGCTCTGTGTAGAAAAAGAACAGTCAAGAAGAAGTCTTTGTAACAAGCTACTGAACAAGATACTTCTTAGCAGGGTAGCCTGACAGGACCTCCTGCCTATTTGGGCTTTTGGAGCGGGACTCTTCTGGTCAGCCCTGTACGTCCTGACCCCAGAGCAGAAAGAGTCCAGGCTCAGTAAACCATCCACAGTAAGATCAGCGAAAGCTCAGAGCAGGAGGGGTGTACGTTCGCCCGCAGGCTCTGTGGGGCGCATGAGCTGACGGATGCGGGCCAGCAGGCGAGCGGGGAAAGAGGGTGTGTGATGGCTCGGGTCCAACACATTGGTTTTGCGCCGCTCACGCTCCTGACGCCACATCACATACGGGCTGGGCGGGAAGAAGGGCCGTGAACGTTCCCGGTAGAGCTGCAGCACGATGCCCGAGACCCCCAAAACCACCCACACTGTAATCATGATGAAATCTGAAGGACAGAGAGAGAGGAACCGCAGAGCACAGGTGTCAGAATCAACCTCATAAACTTAAGTGTGACACAAAGTTAGATCAAAATGAACATGAAAAAAAAATAGAAATCAGAAAATATTAATAGCTTATCCATGTTGACAAGTTTTTAATGTTCCAAGGTTGGAGACCTTTATTCCAGTCTAAATAAGGTGACCAGTGATTGTACAGTCAAATGGTACCATTTTTAGTGTAAAGTACACATCCTCTATTTTTAAATGCACAAATACTCATAACTTGCTGAATTAAACACATTGGGAAAAAAAATATTTTATATTTTGCTTTGTCCAACATGCATGTAAACAGAAATTGTGCAGGACAGTGAGCACAAACAAATACCCTATTTAAGTTCACTGTACAGGATGTGTACTAATTTTCAAGACAACAGGACATGGGTGTTATAACTTTTGCATACAACTGTACACTGAATTACTATTTTGTGAGGCAAAAATTATTCTATGGGAGATGCTTCAGGAATGTATAAATAAAAAAAACTGAAATCAGGATGTTAGGATGAAAGACAAGTCAAGCATACAACACCACAGTCAAAACAGAGGAAGTTACTTAACCACAGGAACAGATTATGACCGTGTGACAGTACTAAAACAATGTTATTCATTTCTTTCAAAATGAATAAGCATTTAAAATAAATGCAAACACATCCTTACATGTTTTGCATTCTTAGTTCACATATTTGAGTAGACTAAGTCTGAAACGATTATTCGAGTAACTCGAATAATTCGATTACAAAAAATGATTGAGGCAAAATCTTTGCCTCGAGGCTTCGATTAATTTATGTCTCCAAAGTCCGTCTATTTAAAATGTCTCTGCTATCCTATCACTCCTGCTTTGTTGACACTGCGCAGCTCCGGTATCACTGTTTCACACGGACTGTTGTAACTGACGTGTATTTCAAAAGATTTAAGACAACGCATTTATTTTGCTCTCTGTGGAAATGGTGGAAAATGAAGATCCCAGTGTGCGTAAAAGGCAGAAACTGTCTAAAGTGTGGGACCATTTAACACTGCCTAGGCGGACTGCGTAGTGCAGTGTAGCCGCCGGTGCTGCTCAGCATCTGAGCGTGTTTGTGCTGTTTTAGTCACTAATTATAACTTAGTAGTGAGTTAACTTAACGTTTTGGACGATTGTTAAACTATTTCCATCGGTCTACAGCGTCATCAGCCCACAGACGAGAGACGACTGGTCCGATAAACGGTAAGTTACAGAATGGAGTCTGGAGAGCGCCTTCTCTGCACGGAATGCGGCATGTTCAGTTCAGCCCAGCCCCTCTCTCCGTCACTAGCACTAGCGTAAAGTTTACTTGTGTGAAGTGTACGTTAGTTACGTATCTGACGGAGAAGGTTTAGAAGAGCGCACCCGGACTTGAACTATCGATAGGAGACGAGAGTCAGGTGTTTTGCTAGCCAGTCCGGGTACCTTAGGGGAAGATAGCTCGCTCATGTAGAGCCCCCGCAGCAGGGCAATTGGGTCCCCCCCACCCCCCACTCCTTTTTACATTATTGGTGGGGATGTCCCGATCAGGTTTTTTTGCTCTCGAGTCCGAGTCCGAGTCATTTGATTTTGAGTATCTACCAATACCGGGTCCCGATCCGATACTTCTATAATACATAAAAAAAGAATAAAGAAAAGCGAAGAAACAGATCCAGGATGTTCCTTATTTTTTATTTAATTCACCTTATTTTAACATTGAACAACTCTGTTAACAAACAGAGCACTTCTGTGAGGTAGCTTGAACAATCAAGTAATAAATAACAAATTCTTCACTTTTGGACTTTAGTGCAACTAAAACAGACATACTCGTGCTTTGCTGTTTCTGTGTGGAGTCAAGAGGTCTAACTCTGTGCCACCGCATAACTATAGATGTGTTAAAAAAATAATGAGAATATATATATATACATATATATCCGAGTCCTGATCGGGAGGTAACGTCCGATTCCGATCGAGTCTGAAACCATGTGACCGGGCCCGATTTTCGATCACGTGATCGGATCTGGACATCCCTAATTATTGTCATGGCCTTGACAGAAGCTAAGGCAGAGAGAGTGCGTTACTGTCGCCCAGGTCTTACCTATGTTCTGCAGCGGCACCGAGATGAAGGCTCTGCTGAAGTTATTGTTGAGGAAGCGTTTAAGGACGTCCAGGGTGATATAAGACAAGCTTGTGTAGGAGTAGGCATTAACAGCCAGCACAACTGCATATGCCCCCAGCACGCCACATGTTATTATATTACCCTGAAACACACACACACACACACACACACATTCAGCAGAAGAGAGGAGAAGTGTGAATTGTAGGTTCCAGTGAAAAACCACTAAACGCTTTGCAAAACATGAGTTTCTCGACAGAACAACTCCACAAAACTGAACTAGCGGCAGCAAAAACCACCAGAAAGTGAAAGTGAATTTTATGTGAACCTTAAACTCCCGCAGTACTACACTGATAAGCCTCACTAAAGTTTTCTTCCCCCCCCAAGACTCTGGAGGATGTTGGTCGTACCTCTCTTGGCCATCGGATGAAAAAGATAGGCACAATCAGCACGATGCAGCTGAACGTCACCCAGAACACCACATCATTATGGAACACAGCCAGGTCACCTAATAGCCAAAAAAAACAAACAAAAACCAAATGGACATCAACACAGAGAAATAATTTCTTATTACCATTTAAAAAGAGCCTCATGTAATATCAGTCTTTACACAGGACCAGTGGTGTGACTGGCACACAGCGAGATGTAACAACTGTACAGGAGAATAAACCTCACATTCATACACACCGTTCAGAGAAACACAGGCTGCATCTACTGAACAGTCCTAAAAGAGCCAGTCTCACAGGGTAAAAAAAAAAAAAATCTTTCTTGGCTCCAAATCTGATTGCGATGGCGACTGCACCCATGAGATCAAGAGATTACTAGCACTTGGAAGAAATGCGATGGTCAATATGAACAACATTTGGAAGAACAAAGATATCAGCCTGGCAACGAAATGTGGATCGGTCAGCATGATCGTTTTTCCAAAAGCAAAAATAGCAACATATGGCTATAAAACTTGGACTCTGAAAAAGGCAGGCAGGCGAAGGATCAATGCATTTGAACTGTGGTGCTGGAGACATCTGTTAAGTATTCTGTGGACAACCAGGATAATGAACCAAGCAGTTCTGGAATGGACCAAACCAAAATTCTCACTGGCGGCCAAGGCAGGAAAGCAAAAGCTGGTCATATCATGCAAAGAAGAAGAAACCATCCAAAAACTTGGTGTCTAGATACAATCAATAAAGATACTTGGCTGAAGATATCAGAACAGAAAGAAGCAATGAGAGATCGGAAGAAATGGAGAGCATTGATCCATAGTGGCCGAGTTGTAGTCGATTGAACGGATGACCAGTCCAGATACGTATAGTGGGTATAGAAAAGAATCACCGCTTCAAAATATTAACATTTTGTTGTTTTGCAGCCAAATATTGCACCATCTAGGTTTACAAAGTTGGTAGAGAAGTATCCCCACAGACTCAAGGCTCTAATTACAGTACAGACCCAGGGGGTGATCCATCTCAGTTACTCTTTTTTTCCCTAAACTGTTATCCTATCTTTTCACTTGGATGATAAAAGTTGCATCAAGTAAATGCAGCAACAAAATGTGAATATTTTTGAAAAATAAAAAAAAATGGGGTGGAAACCAGTCAGCACTGTTACAGGAAAGGCAGTTTCCTATAAGAAATTAAATACGTGTATAAATATAAGACAGTGAGAGTCCCAGCGGGTCAATGTGTTTTAACTGTTGTTGCAAATAGAAACTAATAAACTTACCAGTTACTCTCTAGTAAACTATGAGAAGGGGAGGCTGTTGACCCTGGAGAGGAGGGAAACAATTCTGCAACTGCGCGAGTATAAATAATTCTAATCAACTCAGCTGTAAGCCTTTATCCGCATGGTGCTGAGAAAAGCACAAACACGCTTGTTTTTTTTCCCTACTAATTAAGTATTTCACAGCCCCTGAGGCCAAAGTAGTTTCCATAAAGTTCATTGGATGCTTTGGTTTTTCCTTGTATTGAAGTTTTTGCTCTCTTAATAGTTGAGCTGCATGTAAACTGTCACCTGAATAACTTCAATTCTGTAATGCTCCGTTTGTTATATTTGTAATGAAAATTCAAATATTAAGCTTTAGCTTTCAAATGCAGATGGAAACCTGTGTGAAAAGTCTGTGGCTCGATTTTTCTTTTCGCCTCTTACCGAGAGGTGTGAAGAAGACGACACATGAGATGAGAAAGCCGAGGATGAGTCCGACCACAACGACACACGCCATCACTGAGCCAAACCGCCACCAGGACATAACCAGAGTCACACCACCAACCACACCTATCACTGCTGTCAGAGTCAGTCGAACTGCAGAGAGAGCAGAAAAACGGTCCCTGTTACAGCATCTTATACTGCAGCGCCTTATACCAGAAGATAAAGCAGCACTCAAAAGTTTGAATACACTTGACTGAATGCATGTTTTTCATGATGTTAGGCATTTTAATCGAAAGTGTAAATGATACATTTTCAGACATATGTTGGAGTACTGTTACTGATATATGACTATCTACATGCATTATGTGAGACCAAAAACATTTTCTGTACTATACATACCTACTCAAAAGTAGAAAACAGGTCCTAAGCTTTATAAAAAATCTCATTATCCTATGCATTTACCTAACTAGCAGTGTTTAATGCATTCTGTCTCAGTAGGATTTTCATTAGCAGAGAACCAACAGTCGCCCACATAAAATAAGCTGCCACATAAAATTCGGTTCTTTAGGAGTTGTTTGTTCAGTTATATTATATGACAGTTTTAGCTACACATAAGGTTGAACAAAACTCATTAGAATGACTTAGGCCAGAGAAAAATTCTTCCTTGAGTGCCTCCATATTTTCCCCACATTATCTGACAAAATGTCAAATCCCACAGTATGGATACAACCTGGGTCGTTTTCATATTATAAACAGACAAAATTTGCTATAATCTTTAAAAAGAGCCCTTAAAAGGTTACTGCCATGAGGGTTCTTGATAAGACTAAACACACAGAGACACTCTCATAGTGATCAACCCATCTCCACATTTCAAACAAGGAATGTATGAACAGCGCTTTAAGGAAAAGCTCTGCAAAATAATTCCACAATTTCCCCCAAATGAATTTTGATTCTTTAGTTTAGATCTGAAGTTCCCAATCTAATGTTAACAGACAGAGCAAGTCAAATCTTTTCTGTTAAAACCCACTCAAACCACACGTTTTTTTATACGGAAGCACTGACTACAAACTGAACAAAACTTTACGGTGTAGGAGAACACTGCAGTAAATACATTCAGTACAAAGGCTTCAACAGAACAGCGTTTTAGACGACAGGGTCTGTTTTTACAAAGCCGCCAATATGTGCGTCCAGACTTTTGACTGGCATCATGTAGGACCCAGCACAAGATCATCTTAAGTACAGCAAAGAGGTTTAAAACCTGCAGCGCTACAGTCCGCACATCAACACCTTTATTTCTGAGCCCACAATGAAAAGCGGTAGTCGAGTGGTACTGCTGGTTCAACTTTCATCATCCAAACCTCTGCCAAGACCTCAGAGTGTGACAGCAGGGCCGCAGTGTGAGCTGTATTGTGTCTCGTGCAGACTAACACTGCGAGCTGTACTGTAAGCTGTGTTAAGTAACAGCGTGGGCTGAGTGTGAATTCAGAGGAAATAATCAGGGCCAAACTTCAAACAACAACAGCCACCGCTAGGCTGCCCTCATGCATGTGAACCGAGAGTGACTCATCTGACTCATGACTCATTTGAAGAGCTGGCCATACGTTTGTGGACAAAAAAACAAGCTGAAGTTTTTCTCTAGGTTTACGTCACTCAAGAGCTACAAAATCATCAACTGGTTTTTTTTGTTGTTGTTTGTTTGGTTTTTTTTTGGTCTGGCCATTCCACCTTCTGTCTGCATTACCAGCATACAAACTGTCCAGTGATGCTGGCTCCACTCGTTTTCAACCATCAGCTTTGGTTTAACTGTCTAACTCTCTTCGACTGTTACCTCCACGAGCTCCGAGTCACTTCTGTGATCGAGTAATGTGACTAACGTGCAGAAAAAGTTGGTGTAACTAAATTCAGTTGAACAGTGTGACTGTACTGTAATCAGAAAAAGAGCACAGATACAGTAACAGAGCTTTATTTAGGTTCAAGTGTGAGATAAACATATTTTCTACCAATGATCTTTCGTCATGGACACAGAAATGTGGCACAAATTTGACAAATGTGACATAACTTTGAGACCTTCTGATCTGTATTCGGTTTTTATTTTACTCACTAACACACTATGAAATCAATTTTGTCCATCTAATTAGGCCACAGACAGGATGTGGAATGTGGTTCATTAACTCAGGAAAATGGACTTACTGTCGTAATCTAGCATGGTGGTTCTTGTGATCAGCACAAAGAAGAAGAACGCTCCGAAGACAAAGCCCATACAGAACAACTCTGAGGAAAGATAGGGATGGTTGATACATCAGTAACATGTAAAAGCATGTGAGCATTTTCTAGGTCACTCTAGTCAGTCAGTTTGTTAATGTCCACCGCAGCCACATGCATGCACAAAAAGGAAAAGGAAAAGGAAAAGAAAAAAAAAAAAAAAAAACCCCCGAGTGCTGAACATGTGCTTGAGATCAGCTCAGTATGATCACGGGTTCCATTGATTGTAAAAACTGATGAATCATCTTTGTTTAAAAAACTGTGATCCATCATCTCGTAACACATGCATAATATGCTCGACATGTTACTAAATAGCTCTAGCTGTTCTCAGTACACTTAGACCTTCTTTGTTAGTTATTTATTTTATTTATTTATCCAACCCTGCATGACCTCTACACCCTGTGGCTGTTATTCTTCCTCAGGATGATAAATTCTGTTCAAAATAAGTGCTCTCCCATGCCATAAACAACTTTAACATATGTGGGATTTTTGTTTTTTAAAGTAAACTGGTGACCTCCTCCCTAATTTACTGCCAGTTCGTAGTCAAGACAAATGTGAGGTCCAGGAGAAGGCATATTAATCATCTGAGAAGTTCACTTACCACATTTGAAAAATCGATGCCCAAAGAAACATATAAAAAGCCCTGCAAGTCCAGCTATGGTGAAAAAAACTTTGGTCGATATTCTCCCTGAGGGGGAAAAAAAATAAAAAATCCAACAAGATTAGAGAATTTCAGGAAGGTTACCAAAGCTCCTCTAAACTAAATGCAATCTAAATCTACACCTGACAACACATTTAAAAAAAAGAATTCATATTAAAATCAGGGTTTCTCTGATGACATAACATGAATCAGATCATTCTGGCAGTGAGGCTCCACCAGTGGATCTGAAGTTTTGGGAGAGGATTGACTTGACGTTTACTGTTATGCCATTACGTGTGTAAGTACAGTAATCCATCACTTGCACACAGTGTAGTCAAACACATGAAAAACTCCAATGGCAAGAAAACACCAATAACCTTACATTTGAATGTGGTAATGCTGGTAGACTTATAAAAAAAAAAAATGACAACAGAACACAAAGCCAATGAATCACCTAACGTTTCGCAGCCATCTAGAATGGAGGCAAAGCTGCAGGCGTAGGTGTGCACAGGGATGTACGAGGCTGATGTGTTGGAGACAGGGTCTCTCACAATGACGGAGTAGATCACTCCCTGCCCTGGGATGGAGTTGAATGTCACCTGTGTGTGATCTCTGGAGGATAACGTCATTAGCTAGAAAACAAGGTACGAGAAAGTCAGTCACAAGAATATGAAACTAGAACTAACTAACTAAAAAGACTCAATATAAAATAATTGTCTAAGACAATATTTTCGGAAACATTGTTCAAATCTTCAATTTTGGAACTTTTAAATATACTGAAATGAACAGACAAGACCACTTTCGATAAAAGACAAAAATTAGGCTGGACTTTTGTTCTACTTCAGGTTCATTTCTCAGTCCAGTGAAACACCTCACGCTACACCAATAAGTGTCCTAGAGTAAAACACCTAATGTTACATTTGCCTACTTCTGTAACATGATAAACGTTTAAGTCAGTCTTTACAGGCACGTCTGCCTGTATACTGGAATAATATATATTCACCCAAGCAATATTATAACAGGAAATGGTACGACCATTGTGTCCAAGAACAGAGAAATATATCAGTGCTCTAAGTAGTTTAAAAATTCTGAGAATTCTTCATGCTGGTACCTTTCTTCCATTTTCCACCATGGTTGACACACTGGCCACCCTCTGTATGCCACTGATCAGGCTCTGCTCCGACAGGTCATTCTCAGGGAGGAAGTACTGATACACATCGTACTCCAACCGCCAGCGAGTACTGGAGCCTGTCTCCACATCACAGGCTGGGGGAGAGACGCCTCTGAATGGGGTGAGAGGGTGAGGGAGAGTGTCAGAGAAAGAGGGTGAGGGAGAGAGAGAGAGGGTGAGGGAGAGAGAGAGAGGGTGAGGGAGAGTGTCAGAGAAAGAGGGTGAGGGAGAGTGTCAGAGAGAGAGGGAGAGGGAGAGAGGGTGAGGGAGAGAGAGAGAGGGTGAGGGAGAGTGTCAGAGAGAGAGGGTGAGGGAGAGAGAGAGAGGGAGAGGGAGAGAGAGAGAGGGTGAGGGAGAGAGGATGAGGGAG
>JBBPCX010069292.1:0-11477 GCA_037974365.1 Hydrocynus forskahlii
CAGGAGAACACTTGAGACGCTCCACGGGGGAAATTCTGGACTGCAGCGTCACAGGGCAGCAGCCAATCAGCAGCAAGAAGAAATAAATAATGTTCTATTTATTTCCCATGAAAATCGTGCAAAATGGTGAAAAAAAGAGCACTGACTGCACTGTCATATCCAGCACATCAGTCCTGACTGAGATCTAGAGCTCTCCTTCCACTACATGCCCATAGTCATCCTTCTCCTCTCTCTCCTTTAAGTATGTTCTGGTTATTTATTTTCTCTCTGATTCATTCTGCGTCTCCTGCCTGTCGGCCAAACTGTCTAAGAATGTGACAAAGGACCTTCAGAAGAGGGAGGGAAGATAAACACAGTAAGAAATGTGATATTCCGGGTACAAACTTATGTCTTAGTGGTTCAGTGTCAGAGAAGTTGTGTTGTCATTCTGCAGTCGGCATCACGCTCATATCAGGGTCCAAGCCCTTTCTGTTGCAAAAATGTTCCTTTTTTTGCTACAGAAACAGTTTCATGGTGCCAGATCCTCTGAATTACTAGGTCATCAAAGAACTGAAATATGAACATTAATACAAAAACAGGCAGTTGAAAATGTTATAATTTGCTCTGGGAGAGACGAGGGTGGACAGGATCAGAAATGAGTTTATTAGAGGGACAGCTGGAGTTGGACCTTTTGGAGGAAAAGTCAGAGAGGCGAGACTGCACTGGTTTGGACACGTGGTGAAGAGATACTCTGAGTGTGTTGGGAGGAGGATGTTGAGGAGAGACTGAGTGTGTTGGGAGGAGGATGTTGAGGAGAGACTCTGAGTGTGTTGGGAGGAGGATGCTGAGGAGCGACTCGGTGTGTTGGGATGTTGAGGAGAGACAACCTTCAATATCACAATTTACGTGATTTTTCATCAATTTACACTCATGTATCTTAAATCATTAGCCTTCTTTAGTGCACCGTTAAAGCTTGTAATAACAAGCAAACTATGTTGTCATCTTTTCTTTTTCATTTTTGTTGGGAAGGAAAACTCCGTGTTTCATATTTTGGCCACTGATTGTTACATTTGAATTTGAATATCGTAGAGTTCGGTTATTTCAGCCGTGCTCGTCCAGTGCAGACTCGTCCTTCGTGTCGTTTTCTCTGCTGTTCGCGTCCTCTTATGACCCCCAGTGGGGTCCGCAGTGTACCAAGTGAGACAGTAAATGCCTGTCAGCTCCAATCTCTCTCGCCCATCACTCTCCGCCTCCCTCCTACGTGTCAGTTCAGCCCCCCAGCATGCTGCAGTATGAGCCCCCACTGGATTCCGTTACACACCATAAGGGCCTAATGGATGCTAACTCTTTTTGTAATGCTGATTTTTCTTGTTCTCTCTGGCCCCTGCTCTATCCACCCAACCCCTGACACACACTCGTTTCATACACAAACACACACACACACATACACACACACAAACACACACTGCGGCAGACTCATTTATCACATAAATGGATGGGCATCACAGTGCGGATACAGAGAATTGCACTTAAGTGTGTGTTGAGTGGCCGAACAAGTGTAATAACGATGGCGTCAGGGGCCGCACGTTAATGGGCCTGCCGCACTTTCATCTGCATCTCAGGCCAAGATCGCAACTCAACAAGACTAGAAGTGGTCGTCACTCTCAAGCAAAAAGTAATCCACCCAAGTACAGAGCTCTAAAGTGCCCCAACTTTATGAGGAAGACGGATCGATCTGTTTGAGGAAGGAAGAGTTAGCAACATTGCACTACTCCACAAACTGCCCTCTGCATCCATGCATGAATGTCAGTGTAATACAGAACTAAAGAGAGATACAAAGAAAGACACGCTCAGTGGCCAAAAGTTTGAGGATGTATGGTCTAATGTACCAGCAGTTATTCCAGGTATGACAGTGTCCACCATCCCTGTATTTGAATGGAAGCAAATACTGTCAGCAATGTTTCACTTTACTTTTCAAACACACTAATTAAGGCTAACGCTGACGTTAATGCTAACGCTAATGCTAACTCTAATGCTGTGTTCTGCATCTGAGCAAGCACACTTTGTATTTTCTCTGCGGAAATGCAGTCTAGTTCACTATATAGCGCTGATACATTGTAATATACTGTAGTGTAGTGTAGTAAGTATAGTATAGTATAGTATAGTGTAGTATAGTGTAGTATAGTGTAGTGTAGTATAGTATAGTATAGTATAGTGTAGTATAGTGTAGTGCAATATAGTATAGTATCGTATAGTATAGTGTAGTAAAATTAAGTAAAGAAAAGTAAAGTACAGTATAGTATAATATGGTATGGTATGGTATAGTATGGTATAGTATAGTAAAGTATAGTATAGTATATTGTAGTGTAGTAAAGTAAAGCATAGTGTAGTATACTACAGTATAGTATAGTGCAGTATAGTATATTGTAGTGTATTAAAGTCAAGCATAGTGTAGTATGCTACAGTATAGTATAGTATAGTATAGTAAAGTATAGTATATTGTAGAGTAGTAAAGTAAAGCATAGTGTAGTATACTACAGTATAGTATAGTATAGTGCAGTATGGATGGATGGATAGATTGATAAATGGATGGAAGGATGGACGGTTGGATCTTTACCGCCACACAAACCACGCAATAGCATGGGGCCCTAGAGATAGGGAGTCCCTTTCTGACCTCCAATGTTTGGCTTAACAAATGAATAAACTGAATAAACTGAATAAGCATGTCTTTTGTTTTTTGATTCCAAAGCAACACCATGACACTTTCTGTAAAAATGTTCTTGAAAGCATCCCCCTCCACCAAAATGACTTTGATTGGGGCCCCAGAAACCAAATACCCTACTGTGGACAGACAGGATTCAGATCATTTGGGACAGAACGTTAGTTCCTATGAGACATGAATGTCATAGGTTATGAATGACCAAACCTTATATGAGTCCTTACAGGTCATTCTACAGCAATCCTAACCACAACCCCTGGCTAGTTATTTCTAGTCACATGAGACCAGACTACTGTCTACTTGATCGAGTAGAGACCTGTAAATGCAAAACTGACAGCCACTGGTTATGAACTGACACACTGAGGTTGTCACTAAGAGTGAAGTCAATGCTTATATATAGAACCAAAGTACCACGTGAGTGTTAAATACTCGATTCTTTGGAAAGGAATTGGGTAAAAATTTTTAAAAGGAGACTATTTTCAGTATTACCTTGTGCTCATTTGAGAAGAATACAATTGCAAGACACTGTAATGAACCTTAAAATGTCCCCAGTATTTGATTTCACATCATTTCTGAACCTGCTAACTCGCTAGACAGACAGATGGAAACTTGATCAAGACTGCAAGGTTACAACAGCAACAGAAAATGACTCTTCAAAACACAAGCATCCATTAGCAAAAGCCACAAAAAAAAGTTTGAGACAAAAGAGAGACTTGTGGTTTTGTAATTAGCGCTCAGCTGAAGCTGGAGGGTTCCTGTAAACGGGCGCCGGAGTCGCTGAGTGTGTGCTGGCAGTGTGAGCAAACGCTCGGGATTTCCCATCCTGCTGTACTTTGAACCTTGTAGAAAGGAAACGATGTAAACAGCCCTTTATCTGAGCCAGGGCAGTGTAAGGTAACCAGAAAGATCAGAGAAATGACGGAAAGGGGGGAGGGAGAGGAGGCGATGGAGGGATTAGTGCAAGTGAAAAGAAAGAGAGGTGACAGAATAGAGGCAGTGAGAGGTCCGGGGCAATCGATTGTAAATGCCCTCCTCCTGCAGCATCCATCTCCTCTGAACCGAATCAGTCCATCTCCCTCACTCGGCCTCTTTCTCTCCTCCCCCAGGCCTGTTCTCTGGAGGGCGCTTTTCCTCTGACAGGTCCAGTGCTCACAGCAGCAGGGGCACAAGTGGAACTCATTTAAAGCCAGTATTGGTGGTCGCTGATCACCCTGCTGTCACTCAGGCAGTAATTAGTTCTCCACAAGCTTAATGGTCAATGCAGGGACCCATCACTCCTACTGACACTCCCCACCCACCGCAAAACATCTTTCCCCCGCGTGACTGCCCTGCGTTTTCTACTGACTGAATGTCCTCCACCCTGACCTTTCATCACCTTCATTTATCAGAATCAGAATCCTGGTGGAAACTGCTAATGTTAGACTGCACAGACAACAGAGCAATATAAAATATAAAGAACAATATATATAAAATATAAAGGCTAAATAAATGCAAAAACTCTACAGAAAAACCTCAATATGAAATACACAATACTACACACACAAATACTGGGTATAAATACTATAGATAAATAACTTACAGTTAAGCTATTTACTAGTGGTTAGGCGTTTGTTACTGCACTTCAGTAGTAGATACGTAATACTGAATTAATTAGTTAAGATGTATACAAAGTAATTCAGAGTGGTTTCATGTGAAATGGTCTGTTCTGGAGAAACGTTCACAGTGGTGGTGAATGGAAGCAGATGGCTGAAGAGTTTATGCCTGAAAGCTCCCCCATAGAAAATAATCACATGTTTATCGATTCGCAGTCTCAAGCCAGGGACATATTCAGAAATGTTTTGGCCCTAAAATATTTATATTGTCATGGTGTTTTTCAGGATAGTAAGAAAATGGCTATATAGATGATTAACTTACAGTGAAGTGAATTACTAAGAACACAAATGGTGATTAGGAGTCTGTTATTGCTGTAACTGAGATCAGCATTATATAAGTAATATTGACATAAGAAGACATATATCAATATGATGAAAGACAGAAATAAAGAAAAGTGAAAAATACAGAAAGAAAGAGTAGAGTAGAGTAGAGTAAAGAGGAGTAGAGTAGAGTAGAGTAGAGTAGAGTAGAGAAGAGAAGAGAAGAGAAGAGAAGGGAAGAGAAAATCAATACTAATTTCAGTATACTGGAGGTTTTATGATGTCAGAGCTTTTCTGGGTGGATGGCTCTCTGACTGTTCTTCCATTTTTGTGTTTCAATAATAAAATAATATTATCATGTCACACTGAAGTCCATGCGCAGAAGGTCCTGATGCATAGCTTGCAATGCCTCATGATTCTTTGAAATTCATTGACATCCACATAATTGCATTGTAGGCATTTTTACTATACACTCCACATGGCTTCCTACATTTGTGCACTAATATTCCGCAGCTTTCCTGTCACCCTGTTACAGTAGAGACTTTCATTATAGATTAGTCATTATGGATATTCCATGTTTGCTAAGGCAGTTCAAGGACCATGGAGCAACACAAGAACAGAGACAGAAACCACAAGACTGCAAAAGTGCAGGACAGGACTACACAGAGTGCAAAGACAGTGAGGGCACATGAAAAACACAAGAGCAACAAGATAAGGCAGCATTTAGTGCAGTCCAAGTTTGAATAAATACAATGTAACGGCAGACACTGTATTCTAGCAGCGAAGTCATTAGGTGTGCAAAAATGCAGAACAGAGGCAGACGGCAACAAATAATTATGCAAAAAATAGCAGCAGCAGCATTTTAGAGAATGTGCAGGAAATAATGAACAAAGGGTATTTACAGTGGCAGTTATGGTCTGATTTATTAGTTTAAGGCAGTTGCTTGGAGCCCCCCAGACCATCCACATTTTTGCTCAAGCTTAATTTACATCATGTACAGAACAGAGCAAATATATTTGACCAAAACATGCCTTGAGGATTGGACGAAGATCCATTGTTTGTTATAGTGCACTGTGCTATCGAATGAGTCCATAGAATTTTTGGACCACAACAAAACAGTAGACTCTCAAAATATAGTGAACAAGGAATTGTTTCAGTCAAAATATTACAGTGTATCTGCACTATATAGTAAACTAGACTGCATTTCTGCAGAGAAAATGCAAAGTGTGCTTGCTCAAATGCAGAACACAGCATTAGCGTTAGCATTAGAATCAGTGTTAGCATTAACATTAGTATTAGCATAACATTAGCATAGCATTAGCGTTAGCATTACCATAGCATTAGTGTGTGTGTGAGTGTGTGTGTCCCAATACTTTTATCCACATAGTTTTGTATGACAGCTCTGTCCCGATACTTTTGGTCATATTGTTCAGTTTAAACAGGTGTGTCTGTTGGGACGTGGCCTGAGGTCTCATATGAAGTTTCATAAGGTTTAGTCACTGTATGGAGCCTGAAAGTTTCTTCTTCTGAAACTGCATTCATTTCAATGGAGTTAAAAATGAATGGAAGTGAATGGGGAAAAAGAGATGAGCGAAAGAAAGAGAAAAAACGTGTGCTGGTCATCACTGACTGCGTTTGTGTGTCGGGGAAGTTGGCCTGAGGTATCACATGAAGTTTGGTGGGTTTCGGACGAAGCGTGTCCGAGCAGGACTATCTGAAAGTTCAGGGTGCCAATACTTTTGCCACATTTTTTTGCCGGAAAAATGGGAATAACAAACAAACGAAAAGAAGTAGCCAAAAGCTGTGAACAAGCCCGTAATTCCAGATCGGGCCCGACGTTTCAGAGTTGGAACGGTGTCTCTATCTCGAAAGCCCTGGGAGGAGTAGCGTGCCAAAAAACGGGTGAACGGAAGAAAGAGAATAAAACTTAAGAAGAACAAAAGTGTCCTTGAGCAAGCACACTGTCATGCACTATGAAGTGAACAGGGCATAGTTTCAGACAAAATAATGCTCTGTACTTTTTTGAGGATGCTGCTTCATCACAAAATGTATGTACCATTACCTGAAAAAGTCATAATTGCAGAAAAATAATCGTGCACTGTAATGAATTAGACATTTTTGAGGAAAAAAGTGCAGTATGTGGTGAACAGGGAGTTAGTGCTGGACTTTTATGCTGTAGTCAGAAACTCTGAGCTCACATCCATAATTTAAACACCTGAGTGCTGAGTGGCCGATTCTGTGCCGGCCGGGTTCAGGAGCCTGTTGCTGATGTGCCGTCACTCAGAGCGCCGAGGCCTGAAGGACACTGTGATGAGGAGGACGGCCGTTCCTAAATCGCCAGGCCCCGACTGCAGCTGCCTCTCTCTCCCTCTTTCTCTATTCTCTTCTCTTCCCCTCCCCAGCGGCCTCTCCCTCTCTCGACATCCGTCTCTCCCTCCTCTTTCATTAATCCAGCCATCAGTCAAGAGCCATTACGAGCAAAAAAACCTTCGTCAGTCTTCGGTCACCTTTTTTGGTTTCTAATCTCATCAGTGCACACTTTCCTCACCTTCATCCACGCTTATTATAGGACCATTTCTAACCCCCCTCCTTCTGCTGGAGTGAATATAATAAGCCTCTCCAGAGTGTTAATAATAGCTGCTCTGACAGCCACAGCTGAATTGTGGGAGTGAGCAGAGACTGAGGTCACTGCCAGAGAGCGCCAGGGCAGGAGCTGCAGCTGTGAAGAACCTCCTCCGATCCGTCCTGCTCCACCTCATGGCCTGGATAAGAGTAATTCATAGGTAATAATAATAATAATAATAATAATAATAATAAAGAACAACCATGTGATTGTGGAATAATGATAATCATAATAAGTTTAATTTCTATTGAACATAAATCTGGCCATTTTATTTATTATTTTTAAAAATCTGACAAAATGTATGTAATATGAACATTATTTAATATAATGTTTTGTGGTGTATAAGTCAGAGTGATGGGTCCTGCACTGGCCATTAAGCTTGCAGAGAATAATAATAATAATAATATTATTATTATTAATAATATGAACAATTACTATTAGCTGTAGCATTAATGTTAGTATTATTAGCAATAATAATAATACAAATATTATCAATAAGAACATTTTTGGACAATATTGTGTGGGGGCATAGTGTAAATTTTAGGTTATTATAATCCATGCCGATACTCTCTCTCTCCACAGCCCCCCCCCCATGCCCCCCCCCCCCCACGCCGGGGTGCAGTCTGACGGGAAGCATGACTCAGCGTTCCCCAAACCGAGCGCGGGCGGACGGACGGAGCACAGCTGACCCAACACATCCCCTCAGAACACACAGTGCAGACCTGAAACCTCTGTTCTGCCATGTTTTTTTGGGATAGTAAATAAATGGGCTATATTTGTGTCAGTTTGTGCGTATTTATGTATATTTGTGTCAATTAGTGTGACATTTGAATAAATAATTTCTTACAATGCACCATTTCTCATCAATTGTTAATAAACATCTTTATTTACTCAAGAGGGGAAATTCTCGCCACCAATCAAAGATACATGATGAGTGAATCAGAAGGACAAGAAAATCGTATTCCGTCAATATGAGCATGAATACTGGGCCATTCAGGGTCTGGTGTCCACGCAAACACAGGGACCTGAACACATGCACAGGATGTCCAGACTCTGATGTCCTTGCGATGTTCACATGTACAAAGCGTGGTATAGAAAAATAAGTGCGTGACCGATTTAATTAAGTGACACTTGACCTCGTTTCTATTGAAAAACAGGCCGTAGATTTGAGAGCCGGTGAATGAGTGTGTTGTATTCTGAGGATCTATTTAACTTGGGTGTAAGGTCTGGTGGGGAGAGAGCATCTGATCACTGCTCCCAAGGACCATGATGCGCTTCATTCTTCAATAAACCAGCAAGCTGCATTTCCCCGTTTCCTTTTTGACTTAGAGAAAGTTTCGGACTTAGACTTTTGCTCCAGTTTTCCAGGGCAGGTGAAGCTGAAACAGGGCTCCAAGTGAGAGGAGACAGCAGAAGTATAAACTGTTGGATTCGCTTATTCATAATAATAATTAAGCAGTTTCCTGAGGCTCATCCTCTTTCTGGTTCTAACAGAATTATAGTTGGTCATTTGTTTGAGCCAAAGTCCTAAACACGGCCATTTGTCCCGGAGTCCGGCTCCAGCTGCCCCTCTGTGTGGCCCCAGATGGCCCCCAGGGACCTGAGAGCCCAGCTGAGAGAACACAGAACCCTGTGGTGTAGTGTGCAGTAATTATAACTGGCATGAAAACCCAGCCTTGGCTCCAGCCTGAGTATAGTCTGGCTCAGAGAGTAGCTCTAAAGTGTCGGTTGGGTGTAAGTGCAGGAGGCTCTGCATCACTCTAACTCTTCCCAAACCTTATTATTGTTCTTTGTAACCTAGTCTCCACCCGAGCTCCTTTTTCATAGACCGACAGTATATTCATTTATTCTGAACCGCTGCTGATTTTTTGCACATGTAAAGAACACAGTTACGTCCCAGTTTTCTGTTTGACTTCCACCTGACTGCTGGTGCAACATCTGCAGTTTTTCGGATGTTAAAATATTACCTTATACCAAATTGCGCATTTTACTTCTAGTTTTGAGTTTCTAATCATGGTTTATTTATACATGCGTAAAACTAAATTCAACTAAAAAGAATAAACACTAACACCATTCTACAGTAAATAGTAAGGTTATGCTCACACACATACATACTGCAATAGTTCAGAAAAGAATAGACACACACACACATACACTCACACACACACACACACACACATACTGCAATAGTTCAGAAAAGAAGACACCTGTGTATTGTACACACACACACTCTCACTCACACACACACTCACACATACACACACTCATACACACACACTCACACACATACACACACTCTCTCTCTCTCACACACACACACACACTCACACTCACATACTCCATGGCTGTATTTGTAGACAGTAAAAAGTCAGAGTCCAAATCTATAGTGGGTATAAGCCCTGGACGTGCTGGAAATGGAAAAGCGGTATGTATTCATAGGCTCCGATGGATCTGTAATAACATTAGTGTTAGTGTTGGTAAGCACAGCTTGTTTCCGCTCGCTGTGACTGCGGGTGCGAGTGTATGGGTGTGAGCGTCTGCTGCTGTGATGATGGCTCACACTTCTCTTTTTCCACTAAAACTGCCATCGCTCAGGAAGCAGTGGCTCCACCCAGAGGCTTATTATTATGCACGCCAGCCGCTGCCTGCAATCACTGCAGCTTCGCTCATCAAGCGCCGCCATGCAGCGATGACAGCACGCACGCCTTCGCCAGATCAACTGGAGGATTTTCCTCCAGTTCCTTTCAGCTTCTCTCGCCAAGAGAGAAGAAAAAACAGGTGTTCTGCTCTTGCACTCTCTAATTGCGTTCCCTGGATGTTCCTGACTCCCTCTTTCATGCTACTTCTGTGTTCTTCCTTTATTAGCCCTGTCTCGGCTACGGTGCCGTCTGCTGCACATTCAGGGTCTTTAACTTAAGATCTATTCCCAGAGTAGCTGGTGTGTATGTGTGTGTGTAGATATGTGTGTGAGTGTAAAGTGTGTAAAGTGACCCTTCTGTCATACATAAACACACGAGAGCACACAGTGTGAACAGCACAAAACTCTTCCTCGGTATTTAACCCATTTAACTCATTTAACCCAATTCACCCAATAAACCCATTTGACCCATTTAACTCATTTAACCCAATTAACTCAATAAACCCATTTAACCCATTTAACATGTTTAACTGATTTAACCCAATTAACCCAATAAACCAATTTAACCCATTTAACCCAATTAACCCAATAAACCCATTTAACATATTTAATACATTTAACCCAATTAACCCAATAAACCAACTTAACATATTTAACTCATTTAACCCAATAAACCCAATTAACCCAATAAACCCATTCAATCCATTTAACATATTTAAATAATTTAACCCAATTAACCCAATAAACCCATTTAACCCATTCACCAAGTGAAGCAGCGGGCAGCCAGGAACACAGCGCCCAGGGAGGTACCTTACTCAAGGGTACCTCAGTGGTGCCACTAGCAGTCCTGGGATTCGAACTCATGCCTTTCTGATCGCAGGGCAAATACCACTAGGCCTCCAGCTGTGTGTGTGTGTGTGTGTGTGTGTGTGTGTAGGTCCATGTTTGTCCGTAAAGTGACAACAGCATTAGAAATTATGTTTTTGGTTCTTTTTTAAGAAATAGTGCAGTTTTCTTCCTTGCCATGAAAGAGTTAAAGTTCACTGTCCCGGGACACCAGCGGCATGTCAGCTGAGCAGGCCTGGATTACCGACAGTGCCAGGATCGCTGGGACAGCGGAAAAAAACACTACCAGGATCACTCAGCCAGACCTGCTTGTACAGGGCAGGAGTTTCAAGAGGAGCGGCTGAAATATTAACAGGGTATTCCTTCATCTGACTACACACACACACACACACACACACCGGGTTCAACATCCCTCTGCTGCATTATTCATGAGCCCCAGACCCAGAGATGTACCGCAATCACTGCTAAAAGTGATGACATCATTTAAGACGCACCCAATTACGGGCGTGCCTGTGTCTGATCTCACGTGTTCTATTTAAACCGCGTGGATTTCGCAGATCGCATTTCGATGTTGAGGCTGGATGAAATGGAACACAGCCACTCCCAGATGGGGCCTATAAGTGAAGCACTTTGTACAAGAGGCTTCAGCACAGAGAGATACACACACACTCACACACACACTAACACACACACACACACACACTCACACACACACACTCACACACACACTCACACTCACACACACACACTCACACACAC
>JBBPCX010069293.1:0-11477 GCA_037974365.1 Hydrocynus forskahlii
CGGATGTAAACACAGACCCCACCGCCGCGAGTCTTTCCTCCGTTGATGAGGGCTCTATCCGCTCGGTAGCATGTTAGCCGCTCCAGTTGTACAGTTGTACAGAGTCAGGGATGTTGTCATTTAGCCATGTTATGGTGAAGAGAAGCACACAGCAATTACTCACTTCTCACTGCGCTGACCTCAGCAGTCATATGTGATCCATTTTATTGTCCAATGAACGCTTATTAGCCAGGAGATTGGATGGTAAGGCTGGGTGAGTTGGATTAGCCGCTAGCCTAGCCCGGATACCTCCATGCTTGCCCCTCTTCTGCTTCCTCTCGCACCGCTTGCGGCGCCTTCTTTCCGGGGGAGGGGCAGCAGTTGAGTCTGGTGCGGTAACAGGCTGTCAGAGTATCCCAAGCTCTTTCATTTTCTCCATTTGTACAGTGTCCAAAGTGTTGTGTAGCTTGGTCCTGCCAAAGTCTAGCAGAGTTTGCCAACTGTAGTGCTTGTTCCCCAATGTAGACAGATGAGACGAACATGAAAAACTTTCGTATAAACACTTACTAACAAAACATCGCACGATCGAGACAGACTGGGGTCGCTGCATCTACACGCGCCAGAATTAATGTTCCAGGGGAACATTATTTTGGTTTTCTAGTGTCCATGATGACCAGATGGCATCTCTGAAAATCTCTGATAATCTCTGGTCAGCGAGGGTTGTAACAGATTTTTTTTTTATTTATCATTATCAGGATTTTAGAGATGGCAGCACTTCTTCCACTTACACAACTCATCCACAAACTGGTTTGTAGCTCTTAGCTCTTGATTTAAGACTCGCCATCACCAAAAGTCAAAAGTTTTTGATTTTCTACTTTTGCACACTACTCACATATTTACTATAAGCACACTAAATATTCTTTGCTAAGAAATATATTTACAGTATGTTCATCGTTTATTTATCACTACTGACCTACAAAAAGCCACCTAATAAAATTATAATTTTAATGTAGGTGATCAGGCAAGTGTTAGATAATGACCTATTAAGTTTCCAATGCTTATCAAGAATAAAAATCCAGATTAATGGGAAAAAACGTGTGGTGTTCAAAAACTTTGACTGGTAGTGTATCTGTAATATAGAGGTCTGCAATGGGCTGGATGCCCGCGGGACCCGCGGGACCCGCAGGATGCGGCACAAAAGCATTCGGTGCGGGTCTACATTTGAGTTTCTTGCGGAAGTGGGCAGGAATAGAGAGATGTGTTCGCGGGAGTGGGACAAAGACATTGTTCTCTGGACTCCCGCAAAGTATACATTTGCCTTGAATACATTTTACAGTTTGTTTTTATGTGGGTAACAACATATGTGGTAGGTGACCTAACCTGCGGATGTTTGCGTTGTGTGGGAATATCTGGGACACCGGCAGAATGGAAGCGGACTGAGGTTGGAATAAACGCAGAGCTGCGCCACAAATTTCAATGTTTCCCTATATTTCTCTCATTTTGACTGTGAAATGTTTTATTGAGACTGTTTAGATATTTTTTAATTCAGGTCTGTAGCCTACTTAAAAACGTTGTTGGTTGTATTTTTTTGTGGAAGACTGGTTAGCCAAATCTACCCTTACATAAAAGACATCTTTAATTCGCAGCCGGAGTGGTGCCCACATTATATAGCCTACGTTTCATGAATTCCTGTATGTCAGTTATGCAACAAATAAATTTGGTACCTTATTTAATTTTTATAAGCCAAGATATTATAGCATTTAAATTGTGTCCAGTATTTTTGGCCCACCCTATACTCCACCAACCTTGCTTATGGGATTCAGCAGGCTGGAGCGATACAAACTATAACAGATGCAGGTGGGAGCAGGTTGAAATATTACACATTTTTGCGGGAGCAGGTGAGAGCAGGTGGGAGCGGGACAGAAACTTGCAGGAGCGTGTGGGAGCGGGATGAAAAATTAGTCTCGCGCAGACCTCTACTGTAGTATGACATTTGTGATAATTTTAACACTGGAGTATTCCTTAAAGAGAGAAGTCAGTTATGCATACAGTTCCTCTTTACGGAGAAATTATTCTTTGTGAAACGACCCCCTGGTTCTGCCCTACTTCTCTTGACATGTTGTACAAGAAAACCTCATCTGAAAGGTGACAGCTTGCAAATACAGCAGGACACATTTATTTCCTGGGGACTCATATAAACGAGGAACCTGGACACTTGATGACAGGTAACAGCTTGCTGCCCTAAGGCTGAACCCAACCCCTAAGCCCCTCGCAGACATGTCGACAAGAGAACAGACTGGCATGGAACAGAGAGATCAGATGATAATAAGACAGGAAAGAAAGAGTGGGGGGTGATGTTGCACAGCTCAGGTGATGGGTGTCACAGAGATGAGAGAAACCAACCGATTCGCCCTTGTAGCATAAGGATAAACCCAATTGTGGAGTTTCACAAGAGAGTAGGTAGTTTATGCACCTTGATCTCTGGAAGAGTAAAGATTCCCACCGGAATCTGCGTTCTCATCCTCGTGCATGTCACGTGACCCGTGTGCATGACAACGGGTGGAGGTTGGAGGGGACCTCTTCACTTCTTGTCACTTTTCTTTGGTTTGGCATTAAGAATGTGAAGGTACAAATGTTTGGAGTACAGCAGGGACCAAAATCCATCATCTTCTATAACCAGATTGTATGAAGCTTTGTTTTCAGGTATGAGCAGACCTCTGTTCCTTTAAACCACACCGTAGTCTTGTAGAAGAGCCAGAGAGTAGGAAATCTGATCCAGGTTGACCTCCCATTAGTGTATAAAGATGGTGGTCTCCATGCCTGCTTTTAGACAGCAGATTGCAGTGCTCAAATCAGCTTGGAGCTTTTCATACTTTATTTATTTAGTAAGCGTAATCTGATTTTTATTGAAACATTTTATGTATCCAGTTCTGAGCCTACAATAAAATACCCCTGACCCCAAAATACTGTTTCATTTACTACAAAAATGCCTAATCCAAGATCTGCCTCTCCCACCATCCACAGATTTCTTTTTGGTCAATCTAAAATATCTCTCAGGAAGACTTTCAGTCTCAGGTAACTGAAGGTTCCTGTTTATTAGTGAAATATCTTGCATCAACATCAGTTTTGGGCTGGGTCCAGAAATCACAGACACACACACACACACACACACACACACACAAATTGCTTTCCAGGAGAGTCCATTGCAGTGTCTTCACATATAGTGTGTATGTCTGTCCGTGATTGTAAACACTGAAAAAAGGGTACTAAATCAAAGTCCCAAATGACTCCAATACAAAATTAATGAAGCAAACCTCACATGTGAAGACACCACATACATCTAGTTAATTAACTCTAACTGAGAAGTGTCTTCCCTTTTCCAGACGCAGAAGTTCTTCTTTATTCTCTCATGTGAAAATCCAAATGGTCATTTCTATCTAGGCTGAATGATATTGTCTAGAAGTCATTTGTCGTCAGGCTCAGTGTCCAAATCCTGCTCAATTTCTGTAAAAGAAAACCAACAAAACACAATAAGACCTCAGTCTCTACTCCCTGCCCTTCAGTGAAAACATGATGGGAGACATCAGTAGAGTTGGATGTCTCGAGACCGGTCTTGCTCTCGAGACTGGTCTCGAGACCACTTTTACGTGGTTTTGGCCTTGTCACAGTCTCGACGGTCTTTGGTCTTGGTCTTTTCTTGGTCTTGGATCCCTCGGTCTTGTCTTGGTCTTGTTGTCTCAGATTGACATAGTGATCGGGAGAATTGGAGCCAACAGTATCCATGACATGCAACAGAACATTCGATAATGCAACATTATTATTATTTCGCCTTTTGCACCCTTCAAATGGAACCAAATCAATGACATACGTGTATTTTGTTGTGATTCAGACATTGGCACTCATCCAGTCAAAATACGCAAGTGTAGTGCTAGTTAAACGTTAGATCCAGCATTACAGTGAGCAGTAAGCCTAGTCAGTCCGTTACAGTAATGTCAGCAGTAGTAGGCTAATCAGTAAGTTACAGAAATAATGTCAGCAATTCTTCAGTCATAAAGTTAGCATTCATAGAACACAAAGAGTTTTTTGGAGCACAGGTTAAAAAAGAAGAAGCATTCGGCAAAATGCAGATTTTGCAAAGTCTCCTTGACAGAGACAGCCAGGACTACCTCAACCTTCACCAGGCACCTGGAGCATAAACACCCTGAAAGATAAGCTAGCCAGAAGCCATCTACCTGTCTTCAAACTCGTTTACCTACCTTTCCAACCTCAGATGACCAGATCATGTATATGTATTATTGTTATTTATCATGTGTTCTTCTCACACATGCGGTATAAATTTAGGGACAGTTTTTTATGCAAGCTTCTCTGCAGACTTAATTTTCTGATGAAGAGTGTAACTCTATCAGTGGCTATCGGCTACTTAAACATGAACAGTTTTCCCTAACTTTAGATATTTTGGCAAATTCATTGAGCAGAAATATATCAAAACCGTTTTATTGAGCTCTTTAAGGGCTGGTATGGTGTGGTTTGTTATCAACTTTAATGGGCATATTTATGTGGTTGCTGACCCGTAAGGAAGGATGGCCATTTTAAGAGTGTCTCTATAACATTGCTAGGCTAGCACTGGCATTCTCGATGATGAAGCCCAGATCAGAGCGGTCTATGGCTTTGGCTGAGATAGCACGGAGGATCTTAATTCTTCAGTCTTAATTCTAGAATCTAACTTATAGATCTTTGACTATGTCAACCAACTGAGAGTGTGATACCATGGCCAGTTCAAACTGATGATTCACAAGGAGACAAGCTGCAAAATTCTAAAAACCAGCAACATGCTGAAATGTTTTTTCTAAAAACTGAAGCATTCACACCAATACAACAACTCGCAACGGGACCATGGTTTCTGTAACAACGTCCAGATAAACTAGTAAGCCGGATAGTTAGCAAACAAAGTTATCCCGTCCAAAAAATTTTTGTAAATTTTTTAAAATGTGAACTGTTTTCTCTCTCTCCCTCTTCTCTGAAAATATGCCTATTGACAGTGATGCTCTCGTTCTCTCTCTCTCTCTCTCTTTCTCCAAGTATTTCATCTAACTGTATTAGTTTATCAATCTGTTATTTGTCCATAATATCTGTGTTCTGTTGTTGCCCTACTGAACAACAGGCTTGATATCATTGCCAGTGTGTTGTAATCACATGCCACTGCATGTCAGTGGTCACATTTATTTAGTCAGTCAACACCATTTTTAGTAAAATACCTGTAATCAAACAATATAAAGACATGCACACACGTCACATGAATCAAATGCAAACTACAAATGCTACATACCAATACAAACTGCACATGAAATTGTGCATTAATAAGAATAAAGACAAGTGCTTAAATAACATCTGCATATCATGTTGTGTTGATTTAACAGGCCTAATCCATTTCAGGGAAGTTGAGATCATACAGTGTAATTTGGCTGGTACTACTACAATGGGACATGATGCAATTTAAAGTTTATAATTGTGTATCTTCAAATTAATGTTACAATTTCATCTACAAATGAAGTATAATTGAAATCAGTTACATATTTCCCATTCTTTAGACAGTCGTTGGAGGTGTTAGCTGTTTTGTCAGATGACTTTGGGACCAGTCATCATGTCAGTCCTCAACACAAAAGTTTAGGGATTCTTTTTTTCGGTCTCAGTCTTGGTCTTGTCTCGACTTTGTCTTGGTCTTGACTAGGTCTGTCTTGGTCTTTGTCTTGGTCTCGATACCCTCTGGTCTTGGTAGTGTCTTGGTCTCGGTTTAGGCGGTCTTGACTACAAGTCTAGACGTCAGTCATGCCTGTGTCTGGAAGGAGCTGCTGGAGCTGGGATGCGTTTGTTGATGTCAGATTAGTGGAGCTTAGTGTAATTAATTCCACTGCTTTGCTGCTTGATTGCTCTGAGCCCCAGAGAGCTCAAGCGTTCAAAAGATTCATCCACCCCTTTCTCTCAGAGCCCCTAACTGCTCAATTCAGAGCGGAAAAACGCAAATCTCGCCTTATGTCTTGAATTTGTATGAGAGAGCGAGAGAGAAAGAATCACTATGACTAAAACTGAATGAGAAACATCAAAAAAAGTGAGATAAAACAGGCATGGGAAACATTTTGTCTAAATTAACAGCCCTGTGCAAAAGTCTTGAGCCACCCCTCATTTCTTTATTCTGTATTTTGCTTTGTTAGTGCAAAAAATACTATTTTATTCCTCTCAAACAGTCTTATTTTTTGCACTGTCACCGAGTGAGCCGTGATGCTTACGCAGCACGCAGCGCATAGGCAGCCATTTGCCGGCAAATGCTGACCTGGTGCTTGTGAGTTCTCATTGTCGGTACTGTTTGCACTGTTTTATACTGCAGGTTTCACAATTCATGCTTGTCATTTATCACTGTTTGCCATAACTTATTTTTAAGTCACCCAACTTCATTATTTAGAGTGCCCGGAAAGGCCTACTGGCATGTCAACATAGTGAAAGTTTGTGTGACATCACATTTAGAATACTTACGTTATGTTCATTGTTATTTTTACCTCTCATTTGTAATAAGTTCTGTCAAGTGTCAAGAAACTAATTACATTTCTGTTTACTCACCACCATTCAAACTCCACATAGCTTCCTGGGTTTTGTGGTGAAACTGAGGGACTGCACCACTTGGGTTGAAATAGAGGGGTTTGGTGTGTTAAACCATTTTGACAGGGGTGTTTTAATTTTTGCACCTAAAGCTGTGGTTTCATCAGCACATAAGGCCGTTGGGTGGAAGAGACTGGTTTTATGTTGTTTGTTTTGTATTTGTTTATTCTGTTGTATAATGATGTTGTTATTTAGTTAATTGATTCATTTTGACAGTGGGGTTGTCTAATGGGTGCTGCTACAGATAGCTTTGGGTTTTATAAGGCCACATGGTCTCAGTATGTGAGTTGAGTTGGAGAAGGTAACATGTCTGTCTATATGGGGTGCCGTTTGTAAAAACAGTTTAACAAATTTAGAGGTGTCATTTTTTCATCATTGTGCACAGTTTTCACACATTTAGAGCTATATTTGTTAAAAAAACAGTGTTACATTTTGGTACATTTTCTTGCTGCGTAAGTGTTAAATTTAAATGTTAAATCTAAATCTAAATGTTAAATCTAAATCTAAAGGTTAAATCTAAATTTAAATGTTAAATGTATATCTAAATGTTAAATGTATATCTAAATGTTAAATCAATGTGGGATCTAGCACTTTTACAAACTGCAACTCTAAATGTGGGATTTTTGAGCGCTAAATGTTGAGCTCTAAATGTTTAGAAGATATGGTAATTGGCCATGCCCCGTGATTACATTTGGCTCTTACTTAGAAGAGGGCTGGACTGCGTGCTGTGATATCCCCTCACCAACATGGAGGATTTGCCTTAAATGCTCTTAAATCTAAATGCTAAAAATGAGAAATATGTTTCGCACTGTAAATAAATCTTGCGCTTTAAATGTGAAAAATATATCTCACTCTCTCCGGGGAGGAGAGCTTCGCCACTGGTTACGTTCGATAGGTCTGGGGGAGCTGAGGGTCCTTGTAAAATTTCGCAGCACTAGGCTTTGCCCAGACCAAGCTACAGGGCGAACTGCACCGTTAGACCCGGAGCGCATTTAAAGACGAACGCGCCTTTAAATGTGCTCATAAATTAACAACTCTGGATCGCCGGGGGTTATTATGGCAAAGGAGGGGTCGTTGGAAAGGTCTCACTGAGCCCTATCTAACTGTGAAGTTTGATGGAGATTGGTGGCTGCTCTGTGGCGAAAAGCCACCGCACGTTCCATGGGGGGACAAAAGTATGGGACAGCGGGAAGTTTCACATTTAGAGTGCAAGTGTCAGGTTTGCCTACAGAGAACACACTTGAAGACTGCTGTTCAGAGCAATATGTTTTCTTTTTAATCAAAATCAGGTCAGGAACACAAGCTCCAAAATCACTTCTTTAAACACACTGCAACAGAAAACTATAAACGAGGTCCCTTTTTGTCCTGGGCTCCGTCTCTCTTGGCTTGTTCCTGTTGTAGATTCACCTTTCGTTCATGCCTGCAAACATAGCATGAAAGTCAGTCATTGATATGGTTTCTCAAAAGCACAGAGGCCCGAGCTTAGCCCTCTCACAGCCGCCCCTTGTCTCTCCTACTTTCCTTCTCTGACCGTCTGCACATAAACCCTGCTCAGATCTTTCAGGGTAAGTTGTTTGGAGACCATGCACAGATTCTGAGGTTCAGCCGGCTTATAACTACCTGTACTCATTCACTCAACCAATCACACGACACTTTACATTCAAGACACATGCTTGCTTAACGTACAGACAGGTGGACACATCGTTGCTTACTTAGCAACCCAGTACGGAGCTCCCAGAGCCCTATGACTGACACCTGGGTCTGCTAAGTATCCAACGACCACTCATACCACACATTCCTAACATACCTAGCCCAGAGCCGTATTCCCCCTAGTAAACTGGCGAGCGACTTCGCTGGATGCGTGGCCGAGCGGGCACAGACCTGACGGCGAGATATATTTTTCATATTTAACATTTAGATTTAAGATCATTTAAGGCAAATCCTCCATGTTGGAGAGGAGATATCACAGCACGCAGTCCAGCCCCCTTCTAAGTAACAGCCATTTGTAATTACGGGGCATGGCCAATTAGCATACCTTCTTAAATCCCACATTTAGAGCACAACATTTAGATTTAAGATTTAACATTTAGATATATATTTACCATTTAGATATAGATTTACCATTTAGATTTAAGATTTAACATTTAGATTTAGATTTAAAATTTAGATATATATTTAACATTTACGCAGCAAGAAAATGTACCAAAACATAACATTGTTTTTTAACACATTTAGCTCTAAATGTGTGAAAATTGCGCTAAATGATGAAAAAATGACACCTCTAAATTTGTTAAGCTGTTTTTACAAACGGCACCCCATATGTCTAGGACAGGAATTTTGGTGCAAGGTCTATAGAGACATAACCTGGCTAACTTATACTTATAACTTATAAACTTTATTTAGTTTTTGCACAGTGTTTGTTTGGCATTTGGATGCTGTTATCATATTGCTTTGGATCTCTTCTGCCTACTCCCATGCTGACCATTTGGTCACATTTGGTGTCAATGGAATCTGGGAGTTAGGCAGAGAGGTAATAAAGTGCAACTTACCAAGAAAATTACCTCCAGAAAGGACAAGAAGTTGGCTGAGGAAGAGGTTTGATCAGTAGGGGGTGCCACAGAGTCCACAGGGCCCACTCCACAAGTGGGTCATCTCTTGACTGGCTGGACGTGCAGCAAGCCAGAGATGAGAAACTGAAGAAGGAATCTGCCAGGCAAGCCCATCAAATCTCAGTCCTCACCCATATCAGGTCTCACAGGTTCAGCTGGATATGGAGGCAGTCTGAGAGAGGGGGACCATCTGAGAGAGGGGGACCATCACTTCCTCTACCTTCCCAGGACCCAACATCTGAACTACCTGCAGCCACCACGAGAGGGGTTAGAGGCTACAAACCCAAGATGGCAAAGCTGGAGTAAACAGAGATGTAATTAATTTCTTGATACTAGACAGAACTTACTACAGACTTACTACAGAAGAGGGTGTGTCCAAGGTGTACCCAAGCAGATCAGGTACGACCAGAGCGGCATGACCGTGGTGTTGGATCAATACCTGCAAATCCACTATCCAGAGGTGAAGACCTGGGTCAAGGAATACCACCCAACAACTGCACCAGAGGCTGCCAAGCTGATAGAGAGCTTCATGGCAGCCCACAAAGTCCCTAGGAGCTACCCCTACGCTGGAGTGCTGAACCGTCAAGCCAGGGGTAAACTAGAGAATGCTGGTAGAGGAGTTTATTTTGATGCTGCCCCTAGCCACAGTTTAAAAACAAAAAAAATGCCCCTTCCCCCAGACAGTGTCAAGCCCAAAGATATATTTTGCTTTAATGGTAGGAAAGGCCATAAGAGCCACTCTTGCCCCCTCAGGACATCAAAGTACTCCCACCTGTGCCAGGTATTTTTGCAGAAGTGAAGAGCTTTTGCAAGTGCTGTCCCCAGTGTCAGCTATCGGAAGGCAAAGGCCTCACACATGCCTCATTAGTGCCTTTACCTATTGTGGACAATCCTTTGAAAGGATGAGGGTAGATATAGCTGGTTCTCTGGAGAGGAACAAACCAGGGAACAGGTTCATTCTGGTAATCTGCGACTATGCCACCAGGTATCCTGAAATCTGTCACACACACCAGGGCGCGTGATGTCACGGGTCTTCGGAAGTAGCACACGCGTAGGGTATTTAAACAGGAAATCAGGTGATATCCGATACCCAGACATTAGGGTTCAACTCAATGCCAAAGCGACTCGTTGCCACACGGTACCGTGAGTACTCTCCAGCCAGTCAGACCCCCTTATCTACCCTTCCCTGTGTGTGTGTGAGAACGCAGGTTCCTTGGTGGGAACCTCTACTCCTTCTGGAGCGTTCTCAGAATAAAACGCGTGGTTCACCAGCTCTTTCGTGTGTATCCGCAACTGGGCTCATCCGCTACACAACACGTGGGCATCACTTCTCTCTCTTTCATTCCTAACGCCTGCGTGACAGAATGTCGGGGTCCCAAGTGAGCCCAGCGGATCTCGCACATGTCTGGGACGCCGTCACTCAGCAGGCCATCGAGATTGTGCCATCGAGCCAAGCCGCTACCCCACCGAGCGAAGCCGGATCGTCCCTCCTTGCCGGGCAGGCAGCCGAGTGGGCCACCGCGGTCTTGAGAGCTGGCGGCCCGGCGGCCCAATCCTACGAGACCTTCGCCCAGCAGCTCAAGGCCGCCTTCCAGCACCCAGAGAGTGAGGTGGTGGTGGACTCCCGGCTTTATCACCTCCGCCAGGGCGAGCGGAGTGTCAGTAGATACACCGCGGAGTTCCGGACGCTCGCCGTCCAGATGGCGTGGAGCGACGCGGCGCTCCGCACGGCCTATTACGAGGGCCTCACCAGCCGCCTGAAGAACGAGCTGGCTGGTCGGGAGATACCACCCACTCTCGAGGGGCTCATCCAACTGGTACTGCGCGTCGACCAGCGCCGAGAACCCAGATTCCCGACGCCACCCTCTCTGCATCTGCCTTGACTCGAGCCTCCCCACCACCCAGCTCTGAGGCCCACTCTTCCGGAGCCGGGGAACCTATGCAGATAAGGCGCATCTTCCTGTCTCCGGCGGAGAGAGAGCAGCGTTATCGAGAAGGCCTTTGCGCCTATTGCGCCTCCCCCGACCACCATCGTGCCACCTGCCCTCTCCGTCCGGGAAACGGTCCGGCCAGGTGATTAAGGGGAGGCACTCACCTGGCCTGCAGGTCGCTACCTCCTGCCTACCGCCCTCACCGTCCAGGTAGGTCTCCAGCTGGGCCACGACGGATCGTAGCCTCCGCCTTCGTCGACTCGGGGGCGGCGGGCAACTTTATCGATCAGGCTTTTGCTGCCCAGCT
>JBBPCX010069294.1:0-11476 GCA_037974365.1 Hydrocynus forskahlii
ATGGGCTATACCAGTCTTTGTTTGAATACACTATTTTGTTATAGGCCTACAGAGAATGTTGTTATATCTTTCAACAGTTTTCAAAGCACTTGTTCTGAATGCACTTTGTTCAAGCACTTCGTTCAGAATATTAAAATGGACTTGAATTCACTAGTTTTATGAGAGATTCTCATTTTCGGTTTTCGGTCCAAAAAAATAATTTCAGTGCATCCCTAATATATATATATATATATATATGTGTGTGTGTGTGTGTGTGTGTGTGTGTGTGTGTGTGTGTAACATTTGGGTGCCTCTTATCAAATTACATTTTAATACAAGTGTTTGTTTGCTGAAATTAACATGGAAAAGTAAATAAAACAAAATGTAGCAAAGGTTATGACAGTTTTCTGTTTTCAATAATTTACACTTGTTCAACCATACAGGCCAGTATAACAGTTAATGTCAGCTAACATTTGAATAATGCTTATCAATGATGACTGATCTATAAACTCCTACAGGAGTGTAAAGAAGCCAAATCATTCTAATTATTAAAATAATTACATATATTGTGGTATTTTATTATTTTTGTTTGTCGCTTAAAAGTCAAAGTATGTTTTCAAGACAGTGTTTATCAAACAAAATATATATATATATCCCCCTCCATGGTCCACATACTGTATATGTGCTTTATCTCAACAGCAACCTTTAGGAACAGAGCAAAAATATGGACTAAAGAGGAAACGCTTGTAATAATGATGTAGCTCTCGCAAATATTAATATTTTACCTAACAAATATTAAAATTAACCATTTAAAATTAGGCATCTTAGTAATCATGTCCAAAATAATTTATTACTATCAAGTTCTGCAAAACATGCCCTATGCCACTTATATGTCAAAAAGTCAACATAACACAACTTCCGTGAGGTTAAGGCAACAAAATCTGAATGTAGGCCCAAAATTATAGACTTTCTGTAGACACATTGTATTTTCCACAGCACTGATAATATTACAGTGAAAATAAGCTACATGAGGGCTGAAGCGGAGCCCTTTTGGAGCCCTTTTTACTGAGGCAATGACCCACCACATGAGGGCAATTTGACAAAGCAAACAGCAGCTGCTCTGAAGTTTTACGCCACTCGTTCCTCACTGGCTGTTTACACTCGCAGCGGAGTCCGAACAAACAGCAGGAAAGAAAACACAATAGTGAACTCTGCCTGTCTCTTACATCGGCACTGCTGAGGGCTTCAGCCTGACAGAGCCTCGGGGCAAGCCTACATCTTGCTGTGCAAAAATAAGCAGGCCGGGCTTATGCTGAACGCTGCAGAGTCCCATGGCTCTCAGTGGCCACTGACAGCGTGGCCCTGATACTGAATCAAATACTTGCCGTTAAAGGGGAATGGAATGCTTCCCTCCTCGCGCTACACTTAAATAGCCTGCTCTTTAGCTTGTCAAACGCAATTACCAAAGCAAACACTGGGGTCTATAGTTGGAGAAGCGTGTGATACCAGCGCAGAGCACAACAAGCAGGGCAGCAGAGGCGCCAGCCAAAGAAGACTATAGGCCCCATTACCTGTCTCTGTCCCAGGAGATCAAGCCGTTTAGAGAAACCTTTCAGACCCAAGGTTTGATGGGAAAATAAAGAGGCACAAACTCTGTATGCTCTACTCAATAAAAGTTGCTCTCTCTCTTTGCAGCTTTTGAAAGGATACAATTCTACCAAACAGTTCGTAAATGGGATAAAAGGCCACTTATACAATGAAAGCTATCAAAAAAATTTACAACTGGCTTCAAGATTCAGTAGTAGTTGGCAATTCTGGTCCTTGAGGCACACTTTTCTACAAATCTTGGTGTTTTCCCTGCACTAGCACACCCACAGCAGCTCAAGAGAGGCATGTTAATTCGCTCATTAGCTGAATCAGGTGTGTTGGAGCAGAAAAAAACACTGAAATACGCAGAGCAGAGGGGCTCCACTGGGGACTACATGAAGCATCATAAACCACATCCTCCACAGTGAAATTATTGAACAAAACAATGCAATTTGACATGTGTAAAGTTTGTAAAGATCAAGTCATGCTGTTTGTGTGATGCTATCTGGTGCACATAAGCTTCCTTTTTTTTTTAACTCGATTAGCCTCATAGCTTAAACCTAAAGAAACCAATTTAGGGCAAGGAGAAAACTTTAATGTTTTTGCCAAACTATCACTTTGAGAGAGAAAATAGCATTTATATTCATATTTGGAGCAAACTCTGTTCTGTTTTACAACTGAAAACCCGATGCACAACCTTGAGTCCTGGCAGGCAACTGTGGGTTGCTTATGAAACACTCCGGCAGATGCAGCCCAGAATTCCCCCCTTCTTCCTGGGAAGCAATTAAGGCTTACAGGACTCAAGCAGATCAAAGGGAGTTCAGAGAACTCTAGCACCTTACCCAGTTTTCCCGGCAGGTCAGTGGAATACTCTGCATTTCCCGCTGCTCCGACACCATCCCTCCCTGAGCTCGAGTCATCTGCGGCGAGAGGAGACAGGAAGAAACTAAGTTTTTGAAGCTTACATATCAAAGTGGACCCTCGCATTATAGCCATTCCGATATATTTGCTTCTGTGCTCATGCACATAAAACTTTCAGCACTGTAAACAAAAACATAAACCAGTAGCGGCACTATAGCCTACACAAAATTCTCGGACTGACATTGATTTCCAACTCCAGCGGGTGCCAAACAATTCTACATGAGATGTTTTGACTAGAGTAGTGGTGAATAATTAATTATAATGAAATATAATTATTCAATTAAAGGGTTTTGAGGTAACTGGCTTGATGATTCTCTGTCTGAATGATCATGGTATTACCTGGTCATTATAAAGCTGTGCTCAGCAGTCTGAAGATTATCCACAGTCTAGAGAGTCAAAAACACTTGAGCCAATAAGGTCGTTCAGACCTGATATGTTGTTTATCAGATACAGAGACATACAGATACAGAGTTTTCTGCTCACTTCGGTATGAGAGTGATATGGAAGTAAGTTCAAAACATAAATCTTGATTTATCCAGGTGTTCTGAATAAATCCTTATTTAGCCATGCATGCTGAATTCTAGTACAATTGCTTTTCAAACAAACTTCGCTCAGTATCAGTGACCTAGTGAGCTATTTTGTTTGATACATATTTTAAAAACTATATTTTGCATTTTGTTCTAAGTCCTTCGGTTACACTGACCAAATAAGTGACTGAGGACAGCTTTCTGCGACGTTCCGCAGTGAAAACGAGCCAAATAAATGAACATGTAATTTGTTATTTGTAAATGTTGATCTCTTAACTCTTTCAAGTCTTTCAAAGAAATGCACAGGGTCATTGACACCATAGCTTCTTAGGCTGAAAGTATGCATACTTTGTCTACAGATGTATGAGATGGTGATTTTATTGTAGGCCAGAAGAAATGATAGTTGTTGTTGTCTGATTTATTTACAGCTGTTCTTGCCAATATTATAACTACAGTTTCTATGCCAATTCTTCCTTCAGTCCACGACTCACAGCTCTGTGTTCGCTTCTACAGTGCTGATCTCCGTGCTGACTTCTGAAAGAGGTGGTACCCATCATCATGATATAATGCTTGTCAAAATAGTCTGTAGATTACACATCCACTAGTATAACTGATAGTGACTGGCTTGGTTGTAATTTCATTCATTCATTACAGCCAAGAGTTGTGCAAGACTCTTTGATTTTCTGCATGGAATTACTACAGGAGGAAGTCTTCTTTTACTGGAAAGTACGCTTTTTACAGAGCTCTTTCTCTTTCTAGAAAAAGGCAAGGTGCATGAGCAATCATTCAAGTCAAATGCAATGAAAGCAAAGAAAAAATGCTTAGTGATTAGACTGTGTGCGACTGAAAGGTTTGAACAGAGCTCTATTCTATGCGAGACTTGTTCAATTCCTAAGGGCGAGCTTCAAGAGGCGAACAGGGAGGGACGGAGAGTAAAAAGTGCGAGTGGAAATTCGGGGCCCTTCTGCTCCGGTTACACCCCCCCCTCCCCTCGCCCTCCTCCCCGCTCATCCGTTCACCACATGACTGGCATTTTCAGAGCTGTCAGCTCTTTGAACCTGTCGGCAAGCCGGTTTGATCTGAGAGTGTACACAGTTTAACACTCCTGCAGGAGCGGCTCCAGCCTGGGCAGAGAAAAGAGCTGGCCGTCGGGCCTAACGGCTTTATTACTCCACTCCAAAAAAAGCCCCAACCACCACCCACCCCCCCACTCTATTCGCCGAGTCCCACCAAGCACAAGTCACCGTTCACATAGCTCTTTTGTTCGCTTTTGGTTTTTATACTCATTGGAACAATTATGCTGAGATTTTCATTGGACCGCTAACAATGGATTCCGGCCTTGGCCGGCGGATCTGCCCGAAGCACGTAGAATGCATGTTTAGTATCATTCATAAAATGGCTCCTCGAGGCCAAAACAGCAGTTTGGGCCCTTGGACAGATCGCAGGCCAGTTTTTCAAAGTTGCAACAACATATATATTCTTGCACAAGCTCGTAAAACACAGACATGCTTCGCTGTGGCAAAGCATTAACAGTCTCCGGACAAAACCTAGGTTTGATTCATGGAAAGTCAACAGGGTTTTGTGGAGCGAGGGTCGTCGAGTTTCTAAACGAAACAAACTTCTGTTTCCCTTTCATTAAGAACACCGCAGCGCGCTACATTTCACACATTTACCGCGCCTACAAGCTCACCCACTCTGAGCCGGGGTCGGTGCGATGGAGCTGTTTGGATAACCCCAGCGTGTGTTTGCTTTCACGTCTGCCATGGAGATGGCTGAAGAAGCAGGCCTTGTTCCACAGGAAATCTGAATCCACGCAAAGTCCTGCTTTTCTCCAAGATTGTGTCTGTCAGATTTTTTTTTTTTACTTTCAGGGTGGTGAACTGAAGTTTGGGTGCCCTCCTCTGCTAGTGGGCCTGCTATGGCAGCAGTCTCTGTGGGTTGTGGCTGAGGCCAACGAGCCATGTCCCTGTTCGACTATGAAACGTCCAATTTGGCTACACAAAGTCTGTCAGAGACTAGCAAAAAACCCTGGAGTCAGAGATTTATGGCTCTCGCTTGTTCAGCCTATGACCTCCAGCACTGGCTTAAGATCTAGATTATTACTTCAGTGATACTGTTAAACTGTGTCCCTGCTCCCACGTTTGCTGGAACTAAAGCAAGAAAAAATTGGACAAAACAGCATATTCCTGAAAGCTAATTATGCAGCCGTCTTCCATGTGTCGGTCATGTCCGCAATGAAAAATAAGACTGAGTGTTTTGCAGGCCGTTCATGTTTTGAGAGGACACAAGAGGCGAAGTGATATGGAGGGCTAACATTAGCTGTTAGCTTGGCTTTGATTTAGTGAATCCCACCGTGTAGCTTATGGAAACCATTACTGATCCTGGTGCTACACAGCCCCGTATTAACAGCCAGCTCTAAATGGTGAAAATTTATGAGTCGTGGTCACAGCGGAGACGTTACTACATTACCGATTGCAGTCATACCCGACACTGAATAACACTGAAATCTTGACAGACTAACTGCCTGTCGAGAGTATTTATGGTCGGTTGCGCAAATCTGTCTTTGAGAGGCTTGCACGTTTAAAGCTACAGGGACATCGCTTGCACTAGCTAAATAAGAAATGACACTTCACAGTATGGTAAAAGTGAACTAGGCCAAATATCAACCTGCACCTCACTGCTTCAGTTCTAAAGAGAAGTCACAATGCCTTCACTAAATCACTTCAACGAACACTGACACAAGATCACAACCTTTTCTTCTTGAACTCTGCAAATGACATAAACTTGAAACATCTGTAGGTGGGGTGGACCATCTATAGAAAATGGCATGTTCAATGTGTTTTTCACTCCTCAGACTTCTTACAGGGCTAATCCAACCCCTAAGCATTATGGTTAGTTCAAAAAAACAACTGTTCCCTTTTTGATGGTTACCTCACACTGACCTTAATTACTTTGTGAGCACTTACAAATGTGGATACAAATGTGTAGTTTAACACCTGGGAAGTTTTTGAAAAGTGCAAAGCGTTACTGAAATGATTCTACATTTTACCACACAGACTCCGACTATGACTCCTTCCTTCCACAACGAGACAGCAAGATTACCTACAGTCCCTGGTACTTTGGCACAATCCCTGACAGTACGTCTTTATCCACTGCATGATTACATACTCCGGCTGCAAAGCATAAGACAGCTTTACTAGGGCCTTACTCCGCCAAGCTGAGGACTGACCCTGCATTAAGTGTTTCCTTTTCTCTCTTAAGGATTACCGTCACAGAGGGAGATGATGATGACTCCAACTTATGCCGTTTTCTGCCTCGGGCCTTTATAAATTGAAAATACCAGCAGAACTCATGCAGGGATTGGGAAAAATCAGTGTGGACTTGGACTGCCTCTCCCAAAGCATTACAATGTGTCTTTTGTGTTTAAAAGTATACAGAAAAAAGTAAAAGTCAAATTGACGGTACTTCCACCAAGGTCACTTGTGTGAACTTATCCACTTTGCGGTGTGTAGAAATACAGATAGTATGGCTTTCAATACCCCATCCTGCCCCACTGACAAGGGTGATATGAAGGTATGAAAAAATACATACCAGCCAAGCCTAAAAACAATTCTATGAATAGACTTTTGAAAAAAGGTTTTGGTTTTCTGTATTAAATCCCATCAAAATGTAGGGAATCTTAGTCAGTTAGTGAATGGAACTCAGTGCTACGCCTCTTCTGTGGAACTCTTCGCCACTTTCCAATTTTAAGGAAACCTTTTAGAGTAAAGCAAAACAGTATGCACATGCATTCAAGAAATCTCAAGCCTCTGAACACAAATTCCTACGATTATGCTGCAGTCATGGGGGGCTAACTGAAAGCACTGTTGTCTGTGAGGGTATGAGTGTACATCTTTGTTCGGCCTTTAAGTCTTCATGCGTGAGCTAAGTTCCGTCCCTCATGCTGGCAGCGGTTTGATCGCATGCCGTCAGTGCTAATTGTGGCCACCTGTGAGGGGGATAGAGCAGCCTGGTTTAGGCTACCTCACCCTGCACAAGGCCAGCAGCAGCCCTGGTGCAGCATGCAATTTAGACACCAGCTGTCTTTCACAACCAAGACAATGTGCTTGTTTGAGAGTCAGCAGTATTCTTTTCGAGGAAAACTGAAGACAATTTTTTAAAATCCCAGTTTAGAATCCTGGAATGATACACTCACACTTTTTCTTATTCAAATCTTAAATCCAGTGCTTGAAGATACATGAGCACTATAAAACATTGACTATATAGTATTCCTTGACGTCCTCGGTGCATAACCTGGAGGTCTAAAATACATAGATATTTGAATACATAAAATACATTGATATTTTAAGAAAAACTCAGTCAGTCATGGTGTGTCACTGTCTGCTTTTTTGCTAGCTCTCTTTAAATTTAGTAAATTGAAAAATAAACAAAATGAGTTTGTCTGGAGTGCATGGGTAAATTGTGCTTATTCCACTGTCATGGTTCGGTTTTGAAAACATAGTTCTTTCTCTGCATTGTGGCTTCCCATGCACACACCCTTACCAATTCAACATCACTGAAAATGGGCCTTTGGAAAACATTCTGTTGAGGTTTTTTAATTCTGGCTTATATGTTTTCTGTGTGAGCACATCAAATGTGATGGGCATGTGAGCTTCAGGACTCTGAAGCTGAAAACAGTGTTTCTGTGTGGTCAGTAGTAAAAGGTTTGTTTATCATATTACCAAACACAAAGGAACTTGGAGCATAGCTTTGCACTGAAAAAAATACCTTACACTGCAATGATGTGATTGTGCATTGTGGACATGTGATAATTCATCATGGAGAATGGATTATTATGGCATAATTATGGTATCTGATGCAACAACATTGTTTGAACACAAAAGCTTGTAAACAGCCAGCATCAATCAACAACCCAGACCAGCACATTCAAGTCATATCAAAACAGCAAAGAAGATCTATTGCAGTGCCCTTGATAAAAGTCCTGTATATTTTTTTACAGTATGTCTGAAGGAGTAATCTGCAAAATCTCATTTTTTCATGTTTCATCACATAACATATTGTGTATACAATGGAATATGTAATGTTAAATACAGACAAACTTTTAGTTGAATTTTCTTGATGAACTGAAATCACTAATGAAAAAATTGATAGTAGAAATACTATCAATTTGCAGCCCAAATACTTGTCTAATACATAAATGAGTAAAGACAAATCGGCCATTTGGTGAATGACCAGTTTGCAAAAAATAAGGCAGGATGACCAACAAAAAAAAAATGAACTGGTAGTGCCACAAAAACAGTGATCGCAAATTTAATATGTTTCTAACTGTAATTTGGCTCACATTCATGCTAGGACCAGTCCTTTCAAGCAAATGCTCTCATGTGGGCACATCATTGCAAATGATGTATTTTGCCATGCTGTTTAAACACCGGATGGCCTCTCCAAAACATTTTGTTGCTCCTTAAAAGCCGCCACTGAGGATCTGAGAACCACATGCTGCTGTTCCAACAGCAGTGCTTAAGAAAGCAACATCTTGTTATCACTAGGGGGCATTGCTGCCTGAGGAGGCCTCTGAACACACTAAAGAGAAACTGGAAGGGCAAGACAGGATCAAATGTTACTGCGGGACACACGAAGACTTCCTCTTTTTGGAGTTTTACTAAACATTTGGGTTGTGTTATGTCACTGCCTGTCTTCACTCTTTCCGGCACCATGACATCCCGTTATCTTTTCCCTCTTTTAAACAATCTGCTCTTTTCATATGTATCCATTACCAAATACAGTTTAAGACAGTTTTTAACAGCAAAGTAGGTGAACATGTGGAAATTGGGCAGTAAATGTCGGCGTTGATATATTTTAGAGGTTTACGCTCCATGAGTTAAGTATCATGTTCTGCACATATCCGCAGTAAAAGTTCCCGCTTTGCAAAAAAAAAAAAAAAAAAAAAAAGACCTGCAACCCCAGTTGGAAAACACCTTTTTTTCATGCCTGAGTTTCATGAGTGCTTTACATCATGTTGCACTCTTTATATATGGCGAAATATAATAAGTTGTGTATGTGTGTAAAAAACAAATTATATATATAATTATTATTATACATATATATATATATGTGTGTGTTTGCAAATTGTGTGTGTGTGTGTGTGTGTGTGTGTGTTTTTTTCCTGAGCCATCAAACAAAACCTATGTGGGTTAGCAGATTAGCATGAGTGGTGTGTACACAGTAAGCCCACATCAATTCTACAGGAGAGTTCAATGTGTCTCTCTATGGTCACCAGGTCTTAAGGGCCACACTGCCAACTATTCTGGTACAGTGTGTAGGATTATGATACACAAGAATAGCCTGGCACCTAAATGCCTCTGTGACGAGCATAGGTGGGGTCAACTATATTAATGCCGTCACACTAAGGCCTGAAGACACAAACAAACATGTTCGCCTGAAGAAGGCAGGAACAGTCTTGGGAGTATGTTTGGAGGGTATGCTTTCTCTGACCCCCTCCCCCTTCACCCGCCTGTCCCAGCTGCCTGCCTGTAACACTAGCAAACATCAAGGACAGGACGGAGCTTTACTGAATTAACATATCTCACATATTGATCGCACGGGGATCCTTTGAAACGGACACCTCCATCCCCTGCACTTTAAACTTGCGTCTGTTCCACCCAAATTGTTTAGGACTAAAAAGGCTCCTTAGATGGCACAAGACTCGGGGTATAGGTTACTTGTTGACAAAAATACATTAAGATAAAAAAAGAAAATATAAATATATGCATTTTGTCGAAATGTATTAATAAAAGTTGTTACTACATTGACAACCAGTAAATGTGGAAATGGTCACATATAGCCATGACAGTTCTTTTTATTTTGCATCCTGCTCACATAGATACGACCAGTTCCCCTTGAGTCATGAACTCACTCATCCACTTTAAAAATGTACATGAATAACCAACAAAGAAGATTTTTATTAACAAATTTTATTGCTCACATTATCAATAATGTTTCAGTCAGAATATTTTCAGCGTAAATGTAATTTCCAGCACGGCATTTAACATGATTCTGACATCAAATGTTCGCTGACTTATGAACTGATTATCATGTTTTTTTTTACAATATTTTCAGTGTGAATGTAATTCCCAGCATGGAGTTTGACAAGGTTTTGCATCAGCCTGACATCAAATGTATGCTGACTTGTTTCTTGAAGGAGGCACACTTTTTCCAACAGTAGTTTGTTCATTTATTAAGGGGACAAATGGAACTATGTTGCAATGTCTAGTCACCAGAGATCCTTCAGTAAATCTTCTAATTTCTGCTCATTTACACCGCTGGAAAGCAGCTTCAGATTTTGGCAAGCGCGAGATTGTGATTCATGGGTTGTAGCCTAGGGACTATTTTTAAAGGCTCAGCAAGGAGCATGAACTACTCCAAAAATTAATTGACGGTAAAAAGCACTAAAAATTGCCTTTGCGTATCTTGGTCACACCCGTGAAAATGTGGAATGGTTTGAAATATCCAGGGGACTCAGGGAATGTGTTTACTGCCCTATTTTAAGCTTGAAAAATGGTCATGTCCAGTGTGTTCCATCAACACATATTTTCATCATGGCTCTGCTAGGCCACCTCTTCACCTCGGAGGATGACAGAAACAGTTGACAGAAGAGTTGAGAACTGACGCCAATTCAAAGCAACCCACTTTCTGCCTGACAATCAACACATGTCTGAAGTCTTACTCACACTTCTGAATCACACACATCCTCCCCCCGTCATCACTGGCACACACCTACTGCATGCTCTTCAGAAGTCACACTGACTTAGATCGAACAGAATACAAAGCGGGAAGTTTTAAAACTGCATCAAAGCACATCTCAGAAAAAGAGGGATATGTCAACTCCATTGGCTTCACTCCACCACAGCAGTAAATCTTAACTTACAAGTCCCTTTTTGTTTAAACAAACTTCAGGAATTTTTTTAAATAAACCTTGTCATCGCATTAGCTATGGACTTACACCCAATCAGAAAGCGTGTGGAAAAATATTTTCAACCAACCTTGCCTATGACAATGATTGAAATGCATGGCAGGCTTCACTTTTGATGTACAAACAGTTTCCTTAGGACATAAAGGCACCATTTTTCTAGTGTCGGTTATACTAAATAAAATTATTAAAGTTGATTCATTTTGTCAGCATGTCTAATTCTCTCTCTCTCTCTCTCCCTCTCCCTCTCTCTGATGAGTGTAATAAAGACATTTCCTCTTGTGGATATTTCTGCAAATGTGACTTATGCAAATATTATGGTGATATTCTATGTATTATTTCAATACGTAATATACATAAAACTTAACCTCAAATTCTCCTAGTAGAGGCCGTGTTATATTTATTTTCACTGACAATAAATAAGAAACAAGATTTGACCAGGGATATATATATACATAAAGATATATACATACATACATACATACATACATATATA